>QGMF01000219.1:0-48766 GCA_007821475.1 Lachnellula arida
CGCCACCGCCTGCTGAGGGAGATGCGGGGGGTGAGGGGGGTGGTGGTGAGGGTGGGGATGGTGATGGTGGGCCTTTTCCTCCTGCTAATTGAATGGTTGGTTAGTGAGAAGGGGGTGAAGAGAAACGGGGGAGATGGGGAATGGGGAATGGAAGCGTGAAGTGTATTTTGGTAATGTGGCTTGGAGATAGGGATCTGGAGAGAGCTGTTTCGTGGGTTTAGCTGAGGGTATTTAGGTTACGTCTTATGGATGTTGAGAGACTTATCTTGAGTGTGGTTGATGTATTGGATGCAAGTTTTGTATATTGACCGCTGTAGAAGCATTAAAAACTTTCCTCAACTAGTACCGGTTTTAAGACGCCTTTTGCTGGTCATTGCAAAGGGAAAATGTGGGAAATGAGACGCTGAAATAAAGGATATCCCTGATATCTAATGAGACGTTAACTCCTGGGATATTAGTCGACATGGTATCGAAAACTCTTGCTTTCACTTAGCGAGGTTGGATGCTGTGACTAAAGCTCGTATATTGATGAGGTCCTCTATCGGTTCCTCCATGAAAATAGTAGCCCGAGAAGTGCTCTATTTATTTTTTCCTGTTACACGCCACAAAGATGATATCCCATTATCTTTGGACTCGTCAGAAGTTCAGATAGCAGACTCAGAAAACGGGTTTGCCACATACGTGAGACTTATTCATAAGTTCTATTCCTGTTGCGTAACGCTCAGAACTCTGAACGGGTGCTTCTTGGCTCAAGTAACGTCGTCCGTCTCCTAAAATCCCCCAACACTGGAGAGATTTCACCATGAGTTGCCTTAATAATCATCTTGGGGGTTCTGAACCCATCTCACATCTGCCAGTTTATTAGATTGTCTGTTTGTGTTAATATGAAGATAGAAAGATGGAGTCCGTGAAATAGAATATAGGATTGATGTGGAAATTGAACGTACCGTTCCAGGGCCTATCTTTGGGCAGATCGTATCGCTTTCCCGTCTGGACGTAAGGCACGATCCCACTCTGCCAGTTCTTTGTTCCCGGCTCCAGTAAGCTCTCAACCAGGCTGCCAGGAATCACCACGCCACATTCAAAGTTGATCAGCTTGACAAGCTTTATATTGCAGGTCGGTGGTGTGTTTGCTTTTTTGTCGTTCTCGAGCGCGCCCCATGCAGATTGCGAAAAATTTGCAGAACCCACGTAAACGTAATAGGGAGGAGCGTTTGTGTCTCGGGGATTGTATGCCAGGATGAGCTTCTGGTGAAATAGCCGCCCAGTGTCTTTCGAGTCATAGTGGTGGAAGATGTTCTTGATTCCATCCAGCGCTTTGTCCCATGGGCGAGTGTGGCAACCGATATTGCTAGCAGCATCCTGCGAGGACTCGTGAGCCTTTTTGACATCTCCGATACTCGGATAGAACAACTTCAAATCCGGAACGGCACAGTCCTCACTAGCAACCTCAATCGTTTCCTTTCCTAGAGCACAATCATTGAAGGCATTAAGCCACTTCGCAGATAGATTGCCGACGCTTGCTGCGCATACTTCGAGCCTCAATTCCCCACTCTCCTTTTCGGGCATTTTCAGATCGAGATCTTGGATGACGCGTCTGAGTCGAAGGAGGCCATGGGCTTCTGCTTTCACACCAGTGCAGACACCGGGAACAGAAGTTACGAGATGCACCTTGACTGCCGCATAGTCGTACATTCCTCGGATGGAGTCAAGGAAGACATCAGGAGTACTAAGGGCTTTCAGATGTGCTATAAGACCTGCTTCGAAGGTGGATGGCTCGGAAGTGGCTGGCGAGGAAAGTTTTGGCAAATCGTGGATGTACCAGTGGTTGTCACCTAGCATCGTATCGATATTCATCATATTGCAAGAGGTGATGACGATTCTTAGGAAACCGGGATATATGAGGACAAGTATCTTGGAGTGCGATAAGGCGGAAGACCACGCGTAGAATGCATGATAGTTCTTTCCGTACTTCTGGCTATAGAGGTTTCGGAGATTAGAGGTGATGCTTTGCAACTGTCTTTTCGATAACGAATCCTTGAATGGTATGCCGGCTTCGGAGCATGCTTCTTTGACCATAGGATCTACAAAGATCGCAGGGTCAGTTATTATCAACCAGGATTGTTTCGGGAGTAGTTGGGAGTATACAAGATTCATCTGTACTCGTTGCGTAAACCTAAAGAGCAAAGACAAAGTCTTGGGAGTGGAAATAGATGATAGAAGAGCCAATGTTCGTACCCTGGTTTGCGTCTCGCCCAATGTAAATCTACCAAGTTGATGTCAGCCATCGCATTGACTCTGGTGGTATACAGGGATACTTACAGGTACAGCATTAGAAGAATGCGAAAGGGGAAGATGGTCATACAACTCGTTATCGCCGATGTAGAAGGAGAATATACATGCAGAGATGAGATGCTTTGCGTGAATCACATCTGTCAAATTGACACAATTCTTGGTGTTTCCCCTACCTGGCGTGCGAGTGATGCGAAGTGCGCCATTTGGATAGATAATGGAGAGCTTTGATGGAGCACCTGAAGGGGGGGAAGCTATGGGATGTCTATCAGCTTTGTAAGAGGCAGTGTCGGCTAAAGAGGGACTCACGTGTTGATTTTGCGAGAAAGGTTGGGCCTGAAGAGCTGTAGCTGGGAACGTTTACAGCGTTCCATCCGGAGTGTGAGCGCTTCACACTGTGTGGTAGCTCCTCTTCTGCCTTTCGCTTCATCTTCGCCGTCCTCTCTCTAAGCTGATCTTCAAAGGGTGTAGGAGACGCTGTACCATGCTCACTCTTGGATAGTCGGATGGCTTTCTGGAGTTCACGATCCTCCTCATCATGTTGATCTGCTTGTTCGGAGCGGGAGACGGCGAGCGCTCGTCTGGAATTAGAGTTAGTCGATTGCTTGCTTGCTTGATTGCAGCTAGGTTGCATGTGTATCTTACTCCAGGTCTTCATCCATAACTACTTCGTTGCGTGGTGGCTAGAATTGGCCAAGGGGGAGTACAGGCACTTTGGATAGATGCAATCAGACAAAGAGCTGTCTTGAGTGGCATTAACATGGCGGGAAGTCGTTAAGTTCGCGGTGAATGAACCGTCAACTTTACAGTCCCGATTCCTGTGAATCGTCGAACGTTTATGTACCACGAGATACATTGTGTATTTGCATTGACTGTTTCCCCGGGTCTGGGTTTCCATCTGATCCATTCTGTTATACTTAAACGTTAACCCTTTTTTCTTTGCATACATTGAAATAAGTGAGGTGATAGTTCCTGTCGGGCCTGAGATCTGGTGCAACATTGGGCAACATTCGCAACATAAAACCGCTAATCTGAACCCTAAATATACTTAGAGTTTGATTGAAAACCATTCGCAACAGACAGCTTGAAATTCGGTATAAGAGAATCCCATTATCTTTCCAGTCGATGCATCAGGTGTGGTGGTGGTGGTGGTGGTGGTGCTACTTTAGCGTATACCTCGGTAAAGTGAATGCGAAGTATCCGTGCTCTTTGTGGGTATTTGTCAGAATGTTCGGCGAAGCTTTTGTCCTTAACAAGTCTCTAAGTAAGGACACATGATTGGTACGTTCGTAGTCCGAGCAGTAATCCGAGCCCCGTTTTTTCTATAGTGAGGATCTGCTAGATCTACAGTCCTAAATTTACTACCGAGTATTCCTAGCCACTTGATTAGCCAAACAGGGTGTGCACTGTGCACTGCTCAAAGCGTATCATTACAGTACAGCCTGAAAAGGGAACAAGCGGGGCTCGGATTTACTTTTACGCCACACCGACTGCATCCTGCATCCATCGCGCTATCTGAAACATGAAGTCAAAAATAAGCATTCATCAACCACTTTGGTCAGCCCCTGAACACCTCTGCGAAGCATGCCTAGGTACTACGGCTATACTGTATGGTCGCTGGATTTCAAGAGATACCGGTACTGGACTGGCCCAGTGCGAAGAAGTGCTTCCAAGCCTGCCGTCTCACGTGAGAGAGAAATCGTCACATATGCATACCGACAGGAGATAATTTGGTTTGAAACAAACACGCAAGTTGATAGAAAATTAGAAAAATTAGAAATCCTGCAGAGGTGCCCAAACCGTCCCCGCATTTTCCGCTAAGTAATTTTACACCGGCCAACAGTGCAAGACCTTACTCGCCGAAGCTTGAAAGTTGAAACATCCATTTCCTGCTGCAGCCCTTGCGCGGATAGGGAAATTCACATACTGACTGTACGTACAGCGCCGCGGGTTTTGTGAGTAGACCGACGCTCGCATATTTGCTACTTATTAAACCTCTATCCTGCTTTTTTTTACCGTCTTTGTTACAGATTCCTCTTCGTTTCATTTGACTTTTTTGTCACCACTGTCCTTTTCGACCAGGGCTAGACCCACTTACTACAGTACATTCAACTGCATCCACGTCTTGATCAACAATCAGACTCCGACTATCTTTCAGCAATAATGAAGTACCTCAATACCAACTACTTTCTTGCCGCGGCAGCCCTTTGCCGTTTGTCTTCTGCAACAGCGTTTGGCCGCAATCCAGACCATTATGGCCATTATCGTTTTCATGCAAGTCCCTCAGCCTCGTGCTCAGACAGCGCAATCAGCATACCTTCATCTTCCTCCACTATCTTGGAAGCTTCCGCGTCCTCTTTGGCCTCCGACACTGCTCCGACGTCTACTGAGCTGGCAACCAGTTCCGTTGCAACGGTATACGTAGCTGCTGCAGTTACCTCAACAAGCAGTAGCGCTGTAGTTACCTCAACAAGCAGTGGCGCCTCGACTCCATCGACGAATAGTCTTTCACCCAATGGCGTCAAAGCTGGTCTTTCAGGCTTTGTTGGGGTTCAGAATAAGCCGGGTTTTAGTCTCCTTGCTGGAAGTATCAGCTGGTACTCGGATTACTCACCCACCACTCCTGACAATGGCAGTGTCCTAGGAATTCCAATGGTGAGTGCAACGTACTATTCCGTATTATACTTGACTTCTGACACAACTTCAAGCTCTGGGGTATCGGATCATCGTGCACCGACGGTAGCTCGCGGTTATCCGCCTTTCAAACCTCTATATCAACCACCAAACCCAAATACATGTTCGGATTTTATGAGCCAGACTTTCACTGCCCCGATAGCAGCAGCATCGACGCCGTAGCTGGAACCACTGCATGGAACTCATTGATCGCCCCCCTTGCAGGAAATGGCACAATCCTCGGCTCACCAAGCATGGCGAAGCAAAAAGACGAAGATTGGCTGACGCCTTTCAGCGTGCACAACGTCACCGGCGCTTCCTTACTCGATGCGCCTTGGGACGTTACGAGCATCCACATCAACAAGCTCAATCTCACAGGTGTCAAGGCTGACATCGAATACTATGTTGCCAAGTATCGAAAGCCTGTCTGGGTATCGGAATTCGCATGTGTCGACGATAAAGATTGGAGCCCGTGCACGAACCAGACTGAAATCGATGATTTCCTCAAGACGGTAGTGCCATACCTCCAAGCAAACGAGAGTGTGGTTGCGTACGGACCTAGTAATGGTAATGGACTGTTGGATGTCTGGCCTCTCTTCAACAACAAGACTGGTGAATTGTCGGCGACGGGTACCACTTATTTGAATATCATAAAAGGTTTCTAAAGAAAGAGGGTACCCGCCAGGTATAACGCCAAAGGAACATCTTGAGTTGTATGATTTTCACGTTCTATTCACTTCTACTGTCATCCTTGATGGAATTTTCAAATACAATTTTTTCAAATATCGTGGTGGCCACGACAGTTGAAATGTCTGTCAAGCACGTGGTGTTGGAGTTACGTGGGCGCTAGTGAGCATAAAATCTCTGCTCGTTGCAGCTCTACATAGCTTCCTCAATGCAACCAAATCTGCTATTCTGACAACGACGATCTTTTTAATCTTTCCCCCCTGCTTTCCACCTGGGCTTTTGGCTTCTAGCCACAAGTACAAAATACCCCTGAGTGTAAGCGAGCTTCTCCACTATTTAACTTTAAACATGGGGCCTGGCCATTCCCAGTGCGCTAAAAATGCACCCCTTGCGAAAATCCTTCAAATCCTTCCTTGTCCCCTTATATTTCCACATTTTTTCAACCGTCTCCACACCATCGTCAAACTTTTACGAAGTACGGAGTCCCAACAAGATAAGGTAGCCTTCCATAACGAGCTATCATTTGCCATTTAGCGTTCATTGATACCTACATTACGCAACCTGCGAACTGTTCCTCACATCTAAAATCTGCACCTGATAAACCTTCTGTAGTGTATCCCGAAACAACTCTATTCTACCCTTGTTGGGATAAGAGGGATTTGGGGACAGAGCTGAAAGACTTTGTAGTCATGTGATTTAGCGCATGCTAACTAAGCCGGAAGCCTAAACCTTCCTCCTTCCTCACTACCTACTACATTTTGACCTAGCTACACATCAATTCAACCTCATATCAGAACCCTATAACTACGTCTACTGCAGTAGAATAGTGATTACCTTGTGATACCAACAACCCTCAAACAGCAGCGTACAAAAAGCTACCAGTACACACTATCATCCTCAATGGCTTCTTCACCTAAACCCAGCGTGCCAGAAGACTCTTTCGAGCCCGTTAATAACCCGGCATCTTCTAATTCTGAGGACATATCGCAACCCTCTCAAGATCCAGCTCGTAGCACAAAGACAAGCTTCAGGGAAAGACTCCGGGCATTCCACACCGCCTCCAAACAAGGCACGCCATCCGCACGGCTTCAAGATGGTGCACGCTCAACAGCAGATTCCCCAGCTCCTCGTCGTGGAAACGTTGACGATATCCCACCAGGACTGCCAAACCCCGGAGGACCTATGATACGGTTAAAGCCAAGAGGCGCGGTTGGTGCTCGAGAGGTTGGTGCTCGAGATGAGCAAGCACCCAGTAGCAGTGCAAGAGATAATTCTCTGGAGGAAAAGTCACAGTCAGGCCCATCATCGGAGTCTCGAGTAGGCACTTAGAAGGATGCAGACGAGGCGGGGGTTATAGATATTGCCAGCCAAGTCACGGGGAGAGGAAGCACCGAGATTGCGCTGTAGGTGAAGAATGAGCTGGAAATTGGAATCAAGCATGTATCGTCTTGAAGTTAGGAAAAGAGCTAGAGGTTCCCCATTTAAGAGCACCAATACCCTTTATATACAATTTCCATCACCTCTGGTACTACCATTCTCGCACATACCATATGCATGTTCCAGCTACCAGTTCAGATGTGCCGCGCGCCTCCTCAAATGTACCTCCCTCATGGGCCACTGTAGGTCGCAACGACTTCCTCTTCATTGGGAATAGAACCAGCAGCGATTATGGTATCGTCTTCATCGGAGTTTACTATCGACATCGGTTCAGCCGCCGAAAGGTCCATTGAGTAACCGCCCGAAACCGACGCACTGACATCCGAGAACGTGACAGTGCCGAAGTTTCCCAACGTGCTTCCCCGAACGCGTTCCACGATCCACTCTGCGGATTTTCCCAGGGCTACGTTCGAGAGATCGGTTGGGGAGAAGGTCTTCGAGAGGATTTCGCCATTCGATTGGTTCTCTAGAATCATCGCGGCTTCGGTATCCCCAGCATCGACGGAAATGCCAAGTTCTAATACTATTAGGCATAAATATTAGTGTAGTTACTTCCAGAAGGGGCGGATAGTAGAAATGGAATAGGGTATTAACTAACCATCGCCTGCTTTGAAAGGAAATTCAGCTTGGCCGTAATACACTGGCAGATCAGGGACCCACTCGGTCCAAGCTAGGTAAACTTGAGAACCATCGTCTCTCGTAGCTATAAAAACACCTCCTTGGATGACGGGTTTGCCGTCGATGCCATCAATGCCGATCCATACTGCTATAAAAGTCCCTGGGGCGCCAGCAGCTGGTACCGTAAACGCTATAGAAGATCTCGGGGTCAGTACGTATCTCCTTTTCCAAAACAAAATCGAAGGACCACAGCTCCGTTGGGGCGTTGGAAGGCATAGAAGGAAAAGAATTTCAAGTATTCTCTATCGAATTGCAACGAGGAAATAATTCAAAGAATACGTACTACCACTCGCGTCTTTAAAAGTTTGTCCTTCGTCAGGAGTGAGCATTGCACCTGCCCAGTTTAGATTAATGAGGGCGTCAGGATTTCTTGCCTCGATAGAACGAGCACTGGTTCTAGAGAGCTCATATTTAGGGCGGGGGAAGGCAAAGATGCCAGCGGCGAAGATTGCAGAGCTGAGGAGCGTGGTGAGCTTCATGGCGAAAAACAATAATAAAACAAGTCAAAGTTGGACTAGACTTGATTCAAACAATCAAAGGTTCTGGGGTTTCATCAAGGAAACTCATTTCAAAGCGCGGTTTAGTTTGGGATGCTTATGCTTTTCTAGTATAAGCTTGCTATTTTCCTCCGCTCCTCCTGAGGCTTCACCTTTATGTGGAAGCTCTTGCTGGTTCTTCCAACCAACTTCCAACCCAACTAAGGATGCGGCGTATGGCACTGCCGCGTACTTGTGCGTAAAAAAGGTCAAACAATTTCATCTTCAAACAAAGGATCAGACTTCTTCCCAGCATAAGAAATCAAAAATAGTAGGACAGGAATGGCCCTTTAGCGGGGTTGAAAGTAAGAGGTATATAAGTCTCGCGTTAAAATTAGACTTATTTTGTAGTTTTATAGATGAATAACGGTCGGGTAAAGGTCCAATCAGACCTATCAGGTTCTATCTATCCCTGCTCAGTAGTGAGTCAAACATATAAATAAGCTAGCTCAATAGCAGTTTCGCACTTCAGATTCCGGGCACTACGGCCCTCTTCACATAGGATCAGGGCCCTCTTATTAATCCCAAAGGTCTTGGGGACTGGGACGATAGTAAGGCTCACAGCCGAAAAAGTCCACGTGTATACTAGCAGAACCAGCCTGGGGCGGGAGCCTCAGGCTTAGACGCAGACGCAGCATAGGCCAGCAGGCCTGGAACTGCTTAATAATAATTGATACAACCAACCAACCAACCAACCAACCATTAATCCCAAAGGATCACTACTCTCTTCGTCCCCAATCTGACCCAAAATAGTCATCTTTATTAGGGAACGAGTTGCGTTTTCCAACCTCCAATCTCTAGGCAGAGGCACTTTAATTGGTCACCATATACAAAAAAATGATTACAGGCCTTGGAGAAAGTCGCCATGCCGTATTGCCGTAGGTCTAGCTCCCGTTCACAGACAGCTTTTATATAAAAAAAGAATAACTAGTTAAACTTAAAAGTGAGCACTAATTAAACAAAAATGCCCCCTTTGGGTGTCCCATGGCTGTGCTAAGCAGAAAATCTCTTAGATTTCTCCCGATATGGGCTTGAGGGTGAGGAAACCTTAGGAGGAGCCCACCGATTATTTAATTACTCGTATATCCTCGGGATCGGCATTCTTAAAATATCTTCATGCAGTCCCCTAGAACTAGACAAAACTTGAGGCGCAGGAACTGCTTAATTGATGTAACCAACCAACCAACCATACCCTCTCTGAAGTCTTGCTTCTATCTATTCTATTTGAACACCATCCCGTCCATGCTATCTTTTGCTACAGCCGGAAGGGAACAAACCGAAACTATACGGTCTATTCGACGATGAAACTCAGTCGCGCCTTCCATGTAGGCTTCTTGGCTCTTAGCCATAGCTGTATCTTGGGCAGCTCTTGTGCTGGATTTGACTCTACCATACTCTTCCCTACTGTTTCGGCATCAGTAACCGCAAGGGTTTCGGGAAATTCGAGCAAATGGACAAATTCCAGCACATCTAGTCACAGCACCCCTTCCACTTTCAGCACTTCAACTTCGGTTCACCGCCAGAACTATTCCAGTAATTTTTCATCAACTACCAACAGTCAATGGTCTTCAAGCTCCAACAGTGAAAACTCGTCAAGCACTTTGTTGTCCGGCTTTACTTCACTGAGTTCTAGGATTGCAAGGTTTGTAAATGAATCACAGGCGTCCAGTTCGAGCTAAAGAAATTTAAATAGTTACAAATCAGGAATAAGAAGTACTCCAAGTTTAAGTTCTCCGGTGAATTCGTTGAGGAGTTCAACTTTTGCTAGCAATGGATCATCATTAACCACTCGATCCAATTCAATACCCGGAACTGGTATCATACTACCCTTCTCAACTTCAACCGGTTCCTTATCCACAAAGACGAACACTCCGACAGAATCTTTAAGTTTTAGCGGTTCATGGACTGACACTTCGAGCATTACACCGGTATCCTTTACGTTCTTTAACGTTCCAACGAGCACATTTGCAAGCACTGCAGAAGAGACCTCTCAAGCTGTGCTTGTAGGAGGTTTATTTCTTGCACTCCAAGCCAATCGAAAATGGCTCACAGATCCTAATCTGAAGTCTCAATTCCTGAATGATCTCCAAAAGACAAAAGACAAAACAACTGCTATGTTAAATTACCTCGATGTTAAACCACCAGCTACCCCAGATTGTTCAAACACGAAGCGAAAGAGAGACGGATCCGTGCACTTGTCAGAGAGGAAGCTTAGAGCTATACTTGGTAATAGGAGTATAATACCAAGTATAGGGACGGTGATTAACGATGCAAAACACATCGTAGGAACACTCCTCGGCTGTGCGTCGGATATTCTTAACACTCTGGATAATGCTTCCCGTGAAGATATACCTGATCTGGGTGTAATTGAGGATGCGACCGATGAGCTGGGTGAAATCGGCCAGGACCTGGAAGACGATGGAGATGATGATGATAATGAGTCGTCGTCTACCACGGCCACGAAATCCTCTTCACAGTCCTCAGAATCCTCATCCTCATCCTCATCTTCCACCAGCTCCAGCAGCTCCTGCTCGGCACGGACAGCAAGTACCTGCGATACATCATACTCTGTTTTCACGCCCGCTGGTGCCACCACGGCAACCACATCAACTATTACACTTTCGTGTTCCACAATTACAGCCTGCTCTGCTTCATTGACCGGATCTTTGACGACGGCGTCGGCAAGCAGTTCCAGCCTACCCAATCCAGGTGGCTCACTAGTATTACTTGCAGCGGCTTCTTCTTCTTCCGCGCTGCCCAACCCAGGTGGCTCCTTCGCGCCCGCCTCTTCCGTTCTAGCCACTTCAACAAACTCTTCGCGCAATTCCACATCCGCTTCTACTTCAAGCGCCGCTTCCAGTCGCTCAAGAACCGCCTTGCCATCCATGCTCGTCTCAAGCACCACATCGTCCAGATCGATATCTACAACCAGGTCCATATCATCGTCGGAGTCCCAATCATCATTACGCACCACAACTTCATCACAGTCAGCACCATCGACGAGTCCACTACCGACCAAGAATACCAACCATTTCCCCTTCACAACAACACTCTTGGGGGGGCAAGTAGAAGCCTGTCAAGCATCCACAACTAGGGATATTCCCGGCCACCCAATCGTCCTCTGCGCCGGTAGCGTTACCACACTCGTCCCTGGAACTACAACTCAAACGCCTCTACCAACAACGACACAGACACAATCTTATTCCACGGGGATATTCTCTATGCATATCTACGAGGAAGCCGCGGCCGGCGCTACGACTACACCTCTGGATATCGAACTTACGCTTAAAGACGGCGGTGGAAACACGCTTGCGAAGAAGAATATCAAACGTAGTGATAAAGTGACCTGGGGAAGTAGCGTTATAATCCCGATGTCAGATAGCAAACTCCCATATGATACCAATGTTACGTTCACGACCAACACTCCTTCGAAAAAGAAAATGGTGCGTGGAGAGGGAGGCCTAAGGAGAATGTTGGCCCCGGCGCGATTGAGCCGAATTATAGTTTTAATAATTATATTATTTATGTGCGAGTCGGGATATATCACCTGGATTCGAGTCTTGCTAAGGAACCGTCGGATTTGTGGGGGATAAATGCGGGGGTTGGGATGATAATGCCGAGCCGCCAAATAGGAATCTCGATGTCTATTGGCCCTGCTAAAAGCCAGTTTAGACTATGATGTTTTTTAGGAAGAATCATTCATTAACAGCGGTATATAAGGCAGTCTACTGTCTTCTGGTCGCATCTCATCTTCGATAACAGAGGAGTGTGAATCAAGTTGAATAGAGTAAACAGGGTGAAGAATGTAGTTTTAGAAGATACTCATCTATGTAATGTTAAGAGTTTCCTCAGTGTGCCTTGCATCATTGTGACTGAGCCGAGAGGCTCAAGTGACTATTAATAGCACGTCCACCAAACATATCACTACTCGACCTAATACCCTACCCTATAGCTAGCATAAAAGTAGTCAGCTACATTAGAGCATATTAGGCTAACACCATTCTGGTTCAGTCCGTACCAGTCTAACACTACTAGCAGCTATTTAATATAAGCTGCCATTCGCGCTCGTGACGAGGAAGGTTCCCTAAAATCTACAACTGATGAACCGGGTCCACTTTTACCCCACGGGGAATTACTACGATCGCGCTTCACATGGAGGAGACATACAGAGCCGTTTCACTACCATTGATATGATTTGCTTTGTAAGTCTATATTAATATATTGCAATAAAATTGATAATATATTGATTGCTTCATAAACCGACTGGAAGAGAGTCAGGAATGGGGAACATATATGGGAGACTGGAGCCGAGCACGTCCACGTCTTCTTATGTGCAGATTGCTGAACAAGACAGGCCAAGTGGAAACGGAATCATGTAGGCTCTGGGAGTCATGGGTGGGAATAAGATATTTTGTGTAGATACATTTTGAATGTGTATATACATAATTTCAAGGAGGGAATCACTTTCAAATCACAAAATTACACCGAGTCACCGTTTAGAACATGGAAGTTACGAGAATCCGTCAAACTCAAACACAACTTCAGAGCGATTCAGTAAGGTTCAGCGATTCCATTCGAGAATATTCCTAGATATAGCCTAGGTAGCACCCGCCTCAACTACTGTCCTCCATGCCACTCACGTCTCTCGTGCTCCTTTCCCCCATCACTACGCTCGCCAGCTGCGGCCTTAAGAAGCGTCGTAACGTTGCTCAAGGATGGAGTTGAGTTGATGTATACGGTCCATTGCGGTCAGATCTCTAGTTGCACATGTCGAGCATTTTACGCCCGGATAGATCTTTACTTCCGACCACGTCCCGCATAAATGGGGGTCTGAACCAGCTTTTTCCACGTCCAAACAGATGTGGGATGTTCTAGGAGATATATGATTGCACTCGTAGTATATCATTTCTTCTGTGCACATTTCGAAAGATGGTAGAGGTGATTCAGTTTGGGGTGTCTGGTCTTGATATCCTTCGAATCGGGTGTTGCGTTTTGTTTTTTGTAGAAGGGGGATTGTGATGAGGAAAGGAGAAGCTGAAGTCCGATGGCAGAAGGTTTTATGCCTCTAGAGCGCTCTATTTTATTCCTCACAATCATCAGTCTCTCGGAATCATTTACCTTCCTGTCTTGTCACCTCTAAGTAGTAAGTATGAGGTTCAAGCCCTACCAATCACTAAGACGAGTGGATAATAATCTGAACTGTGTATCATTTGTCACGAACGAGGTAATAACATGCCGGGAGAACTGGTCTTTCTCATAGTAGTCTGCTAGTACACAGCCATATCTTTGGTTGAGTTGGGTTGGGCACGTGTCTATACCCAATTCAACCCAACCCATTTCACACTTTGTACACAGCTGACTGGATTTACTCGTCCTGCTAGCCGCGCTAGAGGATTGTAGCAATGTCTATATGGGCAGTGTGGTATTGGTTGATTTGAAGTGGTGTACCAAGTGGCCGTTCCAAGCGAAAAGTGAACTCACAGTCACAGCTACATATCCTCCATCCTTAAAAAGTAAAGTGATTTACAGTCTCGTAAATTACCGTTATAGCACGTGGCGGTAGTACTCCGATATAATGACAGTGAAAGAACCTTTTTGACTAGAGAAATAAGGGGGCAGCTTTTTAAGCGGGGCAGGTAATTAAATACCCCTGAGCGTAAGCGAGCTTCACTCTTATCCACAAGCCTTAGTCAAAATGATGCTTCAACAAACTCACCTCTCGAGTTATCAGATTTTCAATGCTACTAAAGCGCTATTCAAAAGACCTCAATAGGCATCAATCAAGCAGATGCTTCATTTCCCCGAATATATTTCAAATCACTTTATTCTATCCTCGCCTGGTCATGGGTTTGCATTCGGTTTTGGTGGAGCTGTAATCCAGCTCGCGATGGTCAGAAAAAGCGTGACTGAATATGATTTTTACAACACTTTTGTAGCTTTACCAGAATCGCAAAATATGTCTAATAATACCACAATGGACTTCAGAAAATGTAAATTACCCAGTTATTGACCCAATTTTCAGGAAGGTTATAGTATGGTAACCGACCCCACCCGACCCCTCAATTAGCGTGGGAGTAATCTTCCACCGCCTTCAACAATTAACGCCCGATATCGTCGCCGTCATTATTTTGCCAGTCATAAATTTTCCCAATAATATCACAGTCACATATTCTGTTAAATTTGTCGAGCATACATAAACATGTCACAATTACCAGATCCCACCATCGACCTCGACTGGTCTGGGTACGATGGCTCCATTCAATGGCATTTCAGCGAGAATGCAAAGAAGTATCCAGACCGAACATGCGTGGTGGAGACAAAGTCCTCAGAAGGCCCCGAGAGGAGTTTCACCTACAAGCAGATCTACGAAGCCTCAAATGTCTTAGCACACTATCTCAGCGAGGCGGGGATTACCAATGGCGATGTTGTTATGATTTGGGCGCATCGCTCCGTCGACTTGGTCATTAGTATTATGGGCACACTGGTACGGAACCTGCTTTTGCTTCTCCTTCCCGTTTTCCCGGGTAATCCAGGCACTGAACATTCTCTCTAATATCTAGGCTTCCGGTGCTACGTTCAGTGTTCTAGATCCAGCATATCCACCAGCGAGACAAACGATATACCTCGAGGTCGCCCAACCCCGCGCATTAGTCAATATTGCGCGAGCAACGGATGAGTCAGGGCAATTGGCCACAACAGTCCGGACTTACATTGACGAGGAGCTTCATTTGAAGGCAGAAGTACCGTCGCTGCGTCTTGGTGATGATGGGATACTGTCAGGGAGCGTAGCGGGTAGCGGGGATGTATTTTCTCAGGTTAGGGCAAAGGCTTCCGCACCACCAGCGACGGAGGTTGGACCAGATAGCAATCCGACCCTCTCTTTTACCTCTGGTAGCGAAGGAAGGCCTAAAGGAGTACTGGGTCGCCACTTCAGTCTCACCAAATACTTTGGCTGGATGGCAGAGAGATTCCAGCTCAGTTCCGAAAGTCGATTCACTCTTCTATCAGGCATTGCGCATGACCCGGTGCAAAGAGATATCTTCACACCTCTTTTCCTTGGCGCACAATTGCTTGTACCGTCTAAGGAAGACATTCAGCACGAGAAGCTTGCAGAATGGATGGCTGAGCACAAGCCAACGGTCACACATCTGACGCCGGCCATGGGCCAAATCCTTGTCGGTGGAGCTGTAGCGGAATTCCCTTCTTTGGACAGGGCATTCTTTGTTGGCGATATTCTTACAACACGAGACTGCCGAAGTTTGCGACACCTCGCTATCAACGCCAATATCGTTAATATGTATGGAACTACGGAGACACAACGCGCGGTGAGCTACTACGAGATCCCGAGCCGGGCAAAGGATCCCAAAGCTCTAGAAGATCTGAAGGACACCATACCAGCGGGAAAGGGGATGAAGAACGTACAGCTCCTGGTTGTGAACCGAGAAGATAGGACCAAGATATGCAAGGTTGGAGAAATCGGGGAAATCTACGTTCGTGCCGCTGGTCTCGCTGAAGGGTACAAGGGAGATCAGGCCATGAATGATCAGAAATTACTCATGAATTGGTTTGTGGACAACAAAAAGTGGGTAGAAGCCGACAAGAAGAATGACAAGGGCGAATCATGGAGAAAATACTATAAAGGGCCTCGAGACCGTCTCTATCGAACGGGCGACCTTGGTAGATACCTGGAGTCTGGTGTTGTCGAATGCACGGGCCGCGCCGATGATCAAGTCAAAATCCGCGGTTTCCGAATCGAACTGAACGAGATCGACAGCAACTTAGGCCAGCATCCTTTGATCAGAGACTGCAAGACACTCGTCCGCAGAGACAAAGATGAGGAACCGAAGCTCGTTAGCTATATTGTCCCAGAGCTGAAGCAATGGCCCGAGTGGCTCAAAACTCGAAATCTAGAGGAAGTGGAAGATGAAGGTATTGACATTGGTCCTACGAAGTTCTATCCCAAGAGGTTCAGGCGCATACAAACGGAAGTACGAGATCATCTAAAAACACGTTTGCCTGTTTACGCAGTACCAACTCTCTTCATTGTTCTCGACAAGCTTCCGCTCAATCCAAATGGGAAGGTTGACAAGCCAAATCTCCCCTTCCCAGATATTATAGAGCAGACAGAAGAAGCTTCGGAAGAGGATGTCAAGAGATGGGAGTCGCTGACACAAACTGAGCGGACTGTTGCAACTAAATGGGCGGACCTTCTTCGTGGCCTCAACCCAAAAACTGTCACGCCCGAGAACGATTTCTTTGATCTCGGTGGACATAGTATCCTAGCCCAGCAGATGCTACTTCACATTCGGCGAGAAACCGGAGCAAGTGTTTCCATAAATACACTTTACGAATACCCTAGTCTTGCTGGTTTCAGCGCACAAGTTGATAAGCAGCTGAGCCCAACAAACGGAGCTAATGGGGATGCTGTGCCAGTAGAGGAGAAAGACCCGGCGTACGCCCTTTCGTTGGACGAACTTGTCGAGAAGTTACCGTCGACATACCAAACAGCAGATCCAGCCGCAGTTCGAGAAAAGGCAAGGCCGACGATCTTCCTCACGGGTGCAACGGGATTTCTGGGCGCCTATATCATCAAAGATGTATTAGAACGAACCAGTCGCGACGTCCACTTGATTGCCCATGTACGAGGTGCCAAGGATTCGAAGGCAGCACTTGATCGTCTACGACAATCCCTCCAGGGCTATGGTCTATGGCACGATGAATGGGCCGCAAGACTGAGCTGCATAGTCGGTGATCTGTCAAAGCCACAACTCGGTATTGAGCAGGACATATGGGAGAAACTAGCCCAGGATGTTGACATTGTGATACACAACGGGGCCACTGTCCATTGGGTCAAGAGATATCAAGAGATGATGGCCGCAAATGTCAACTCTACGATCGACGCTATGAGACTGTGCAATGAAGGCAAACCCAAACTCTTCACCTACGTTAGTTCGACAAGTGTACTCGACACTGATCACTATGTTAAAGTTTCGGATCAAAATATCAGCACTGGCAGAAGCGCGCTCTCGGAAGAGGATGACATGCAGGGCAGCCGTCGTGGCCTTGGAACTGGTTATGGGCAAACTAAATGGGTATCTGAGAATCTTGTCCGCGAGGCAGGAAAGAGAGGGCTTCGTGGCTCAGTGATTCGACCCGGATACATTTTGGGAGATTCGGAGACTGGCGTCTGTAATACCGATGACTTCTTGATTCGCATGCTAAAGGGATGCATTCAATTATCTTCCAGGCCGCGCATTATCAACACCGTAAACTCTGTTCCGGTTAATCATGTTGCTCGTGTGGTGGTGGCTTCTGCTCTTAATGCTCTCGAAGGGGGAGTCCACGTGGTTCACGTCACAGGCCATCCGCGGCTACGCATGAACGAATACCTTGCGTGTCTCGAATACTATGGATTTAAGGCCCCAGAGATCGATTATGACGCCTGGAAGGACGAGCTGGAGACGTATGTGTCAGCCGGTGGGCAAGAGAAGGATCAAGAACAACATGCTCTAATGCCGCTTTACCATTTCTGTGTCAACGATCTGCCAGCTACGACGCGAGCCCCAGAGCTCGATGACCGAAATGCGGTCAAGATTTTGAAGGAGGACGCCGAGAACTGGACTGGGGTTGATGAGAGTTCTGGCTATGGTATTAGCAGGGAGATCATGGGCAAGATTTTGAGTTATTTGACTGAGATCAAGTTCGTAAGCAAACCCTCCGCCAAGGGAAGGGCGCTGCCTGAACTCAACTTGAGTGCCGAACAACTGCAGGCGAACGGTGCTGTGGGAGGCCGTGGTGGTGCATCAAAGTAGGTTTTTGATTTTCCGTCTGGAGACATACAATCCTTTTGAGAGCGATTGAATTTTCCATTTCGCATTTGACGCAGAAAAGAAATGATGTAACGATATTCGCTAGGGTAGTTAGAGGTCAAAAAATGAATTCATGAAGATATATTCCGAGCAATGTACTGGTAGCCGCCGGCCCCCTCCCCCCTTTTCCCACTCTTTAATAAAGGGACGGATGTGTCATCAATGCACCATGATAGGAGGCGCTCTATAATTGGACTGTAGGTACTTGATCACTTCCATAGATATTCGCTTGACCATAAGTTGCTTTAAAGCAAGGTAGTAAACCATGGGAATATAGAGGTGGCCCCGTGAAAATGCACATGCAATTGGCTCTTCGAAAATAGTAAGTCTTTGCTGTGAACACCCCATGGTGCCGTATGAACCATAGCTTTGAGAGTGTCAATGAAAGCATTACATTATTGATTTTGGCATGCTCTAAAATAAGGAGTTGAGGAGTGTTGTGTTGCACCTGAAGGGAATTCTTCACTTTACGCGACCCACACCAAGGCTGCTTCTTCGACGCGTCTCAGCCTTCTACATCAACAACTTGCTTCCAACCACATTCACCAACAAAACAACCAGACAACATGCCTCGACGAAATCGCAAGCCTCTCGAGGATAGGGATGCCGACGATCTTATTGACGATGGAGAACAACCTACAATTGAGCCTTACACTGTCCTTGGCATCGAGAAGTCCGCAACCGCAGATGAGGTCAAGTCGGCATATCGCAAGGCTGCGCTGAAGCATCATCCTGGTATGTTCACCTTCAAGCACCTCTTATGTCTTTGCTCTGCGCGAATCTTACTCTTCGTTCAAAAGCGAGGAGCATGCCGAAATACTTTTGGGGATTCGCCAGCTAACCACTCAATAGACAAGGCTCCCGAGCACCGCAAAGACGAAGCGCACACCAAGTTCCAAGAAGTCGCCTTTGCATACGCCGTCCTCTCCGACCCCGTCCGCCGCAAGCGCTACGATGTCACGGGCTCGACGTCCGAATCTGTCGACATGGATGATGGCTTCAGCTGGGCCGAGTTCTACTCTGAGCAGTTCCGCGATGTCATTACCGCCGACTCGATCGAGGTGTTCTCACGGGGATACAAGGGTTCGGATGAGGAGAAGGACGATCTATTGAATGCTTATACTAGATTCAAGGGAAAGTGGAGTGGTATCTATGAGACTGTTATACTCAGTGATCCGTTGAAGGACGAGGAGAGGTTTAGGGGCATTATTGATGAGGCTATCGAGGAGGGAGAGGTGAAGGCTTATTCGTTGTACAAAAACGAGTCTGAGAAGCAGAAGACGTCTCGCATGCGGGCTGCGAATAGAGATGGCAAGGCTGCTATGGCACATGCCAAGAAACTCGGCGTCTACGACAAGCTATTCGGGAAGGGAGAAGATGGCGAGAGTGATGGAGAGAGTGCTTTGGCTGCTATGATTCAAAAGAGACAAGTTGCACGAGGCTCATTCTTGGACAATCTGGAAGCGAAGTATGCTGCTGAGAATAGGAAACCACAGGGAATGAAGGGCAAGAAGAGAGTCACAGATGATGAAGATGAGGATGAGGAAGATGGTGGAATGCCTTCGGAGGAAGCATTTCAGGCGGCGGCAGCTAGATTGAAGGGTGGAAGGAAAGATGCTTCTGACGGACGGAAGTCAAAGCGCACCAAGCGTTGAAATGGTTCTTTCTAAACCTTTACTGCTTGGATCCAATTTGTATTTGTTTAGCATTACAAGGAGTTGATGGAGCCCGGGATGGGGATGGATGATGCCTTATGAACATAATGTCTTGATAGCAATGAGATACAAGGACTCTTGAAATTATTTGAACCATCCAGACTATTTTATTTCTATCCTTTCTCCGGAGAGCGATTTCAAAGCTGACAAGCAATGCCTCAAGGGTCTAAGCACGTGATCCAGAACATAGCTCGTGATGTCGTTCGATCTCGCGATTGCAAACGCGTCTCGCGTCTCCTCACCAACATCAACAAATTGCAACCTAGCAACGAGCCCTTTAAACTACTCCCACCAGCTCCTGGGTTTCTCTCATAACTTCAATTAACCATGCCATGACATCCGGTACTTCCAATCCCCCAATTTACCCAGATTACTGCCACGAGCTCTCTCCGACAATCAAACGATGGTGCCCGTTACGCGCAACCGACATACATGCGCTAGACTCGTGGGAGATGTTCAATAACGGTATATACCGATACCTTTTCCCTTGCGCATCTGCGTCTTCTTATGTTAGTTTTAGGTCGACCCGTTTATCACCACGGCAATCATCCTGTAAAATGGGTGCGTCTTACTGGCGTCATCGTCGCTGTGGATGAGTTTTATGGACGGAAGGTGTTTACGCTGGATGACAGTAGCGGGATGTGCATCGAGTGTACTTGTCCTGCTCCTCAATCGGCAACACTGCCTTTGGACACTGCTGCTGCCCGTCCTACAGTCATCGTCACGAGGAATAAACCAGCTGCACAACAGACTGAAGGACCTACAGTCACTAATCCCAAAATACCATGGGATGAAGTGGATGTAGGTGTTGTGGTTAAGATTAAAGGGGCCATTAGAGAATTCAGGGACGATCAGAGGCAGGTGGAGATGATCAAGGTTGAGGTGCTGAGGAGTACGGACCAGGAGGTTAGGTGTTGGGATGAGGTGCTTGCGTTTCGGAGGGAGGTGCTCAGTGTGCCGTGGGTGGTTAGTGCAGAGATGGAGGAGAAGTATAAGAGGAGGGCTATGAGGGAGAAGAGGCATGAGAAGAAGGGCAAGATCGAGGATGGGAAACGCCAGAAGAGCACAGAAAACTCGCGCGGAAAGTCTGATATGAGGCACCAAAGGAGTGCGACCGCTCAAGACGTTCAAGCTGATAGAAGACTGGCAGTGAGAACTGAAGAGCAAGGCGGAAAGCTTGAGAAAAAGCACAAGAGGACGGTTGACGGCCGAGAAGGTGCGCTTCACGAAGTAAGCGATGGGCTCAGGAGGGAGCGGAAAGACCGGGACAGGAGAGAAAGACGTGAACATAAAGCCAAGCGCAGGAAAGATGGCGATAGCAATGGAGATGGCCTTGATCCTGCGAACAAAGCCAACTACCCTTCTTTGGCGGTCAGGAGGAGAGCTGCTGGGAAATACGATGCTTTGGGTATTTAGACTGGTGCGGTTATGTTTTTATTACGACTTTACGAGGTTTTTGGGTTGCGGGTTTGGGCAGGCTTGGAAATCGATACCACTTTCGTCTTTTATATGCAGATATTTCAATCCCGTCTTGGACCTCTTGGGGACACTCGAAATACCGAAGTGTCGTCTCGTCTGGGTTTTATCCTACCCCTCCCCTACCTTATCGTACGGAGTATGCATGCACCGACGTACCTCCGTAGAGGCACCCTCGGCACCGTCACCGTCATCCCCCTGGCGCTTGCCAAGAGTGGCTGTGCGGGGGTGAGTACGTCAGCGATGGCTGTCGAACTGGTGAAGTGTTTGAGGTAAACCTTAGCTCCGTTCGAGCTGATTTCCTCAATTGTCCATGCAAAGTCGGAGAGGTGAGAGGTTTATATAAAGAGAGCTTGGATGAGGAAGCACATTACAGTAGTGAGATGAACAATAATAGACTGCTTCCCGTAGTTATTATATGTACCTCACAGTACAGTCTTGAATAATCGCCGAATTATACCCACCCCACCTAAGCTTGGGCTTGCTCTGTTGTTCAAATCAAGGAAGAGCTCTAAATTCTGACTTGCCGCTTGCTACTGGAATTGAACTCAAAAGTCAGGAAGGAAGGAAGGAACTCCCTTTCCTAATAACTTTCCTGGACAATCATCAACAGATTAAACTGCTAAATTGCATGCATCACTTATCGTAACCTCGACCTCTCCTCTCCTCTCCACTACAGAAATTGGTGCGGGACGGCATTTTGTATCGTGGCGCAGCAGCTCTGACTTGAACTTGCCTCGCACCCCCAAGATCTACTCTACCCTACCATACCGTCCATACCTCATCAGAAGACCGCCAAGATGGTATGTAAGTGAACCAATTCCCTTTTGTTACCCCTCCGAGGCCCCATCCCAATTCATTCGAGTCTTGCCTCTGTGTGCCGGCACCTACAGTACAGTATAAAGCTCCATCCGCCATCCGGGTACTAGATTTTACCTTTCTACAGTACCAGCTCAGCCCAACGCAACGCACCCAGCCCAGCTTTTCAACTCCTCGAGCTTCATCCAACCCCTCCTCTACCTTCTGTGCAGGCCATCGCATGTGCTTGATGCCAGCGATTTCACAGCAAGCTTCGACAAACTCGCATTCCCCCGTTTCCTACTCTTGAATCCCAGCACAAGCAGCCTTTTCAGCCAAGAGCCAAGAGCCAAGGAAAACTCATTTTGATTGTTGGGCTGACTTTGGGACTCTGTCTTTGATGATATAGCCGGACCTAGCTTTCGAAAAACCCTGCAACGCGCCGCATCTGGAGTGAAAACTGCCACAACTTCAGGACCCCGAGACGAAATGCCGCCCCCTACGAATGGCGAGAGCAGCGAGCATACGGGTCTGTTGAGCGGAACTCAGAATGGAGGAGACAGGCGCAAGAGCTCGGTCCGCGAGCTCTTCTTTAATACGAAATATACACCGGGGATGGAGAGCGGGAATGGCTTTGTGAGGGTTCCGGCAACTGCGATCAATGTTAGCAAGATCACATTGTATAGCAACTATGTCAATATCCTCTTGGTATTCGTGCCCTTGGGCATAATTGCTGGCGCAACGGGTTGGAACCCTACGACAGTTTTTGTACTCAATTTCTTTGCCATTGTTCCTCTGGCGTCTGTATTATCCTTTGCGACTGAGGAGATATCTGTGAAGCTCGGCCAGACCATGGGTGGACTTCTTAATGCTACCTTTGGCAATGCTGTCGAACTAATCGTATGTGGGAGCTCTTGTATAAAATCGTACTCTGCTAACCCATCTTATCCAGGTCAGCATTGTAGCATTAAAGAAAGGAGAAATCCGTATTGTCCAATCTAGTATGCTGGGAAGTATTCTCTCGAATATTCTCCTAGTACTTGGATGCTGCTTTTTGGCTGGTGGCATTCACAACACCACAGCAGGTACATCAGAGGGTATTGAACAGGGCTTCAATTCTACCGTCGCGTCTACAATGTCCTCCCTCATGGCCGTGGCTTCCGCATCTCTAATCATCCCCGCAACAGTAAGTCAGGTTCTCTATCTATCCGAACAGGTGACTAATTGCTGTTAAGCTTTACGCGGCTCTCTCTGGATCTCACTCCGACTCTGATAAGAACATCCTAATTCTCTCACATGGAACTGCCATTATCCTCTTAATTTTGTACATACTCTATCTCGTCTTCCAGTTGCGAACCCACGCACGCCTCTTTGATGCCGAGACTCCAGGAGAGGATGACGAACCAGAAGTAGCCCAAATGGGTCCCTGGGCAGCCGCCGGTGTTCTTATTGTTACTACGGTCTTGGTAGCCGTGTGTGCCGAATACCTCGTCGACTCCATCGATTCCATAGTTCAGACTGCCCACATCTCCAAGACCTTCATCGGTCTCGTTCTACTTCCCATTGTCGGAAACGCCGCAGAACATGTCACCGCTGTCGTTGTAGCCTTGAAAGACAAGATGGACCTGGCAATGGGAGTTGCGATTGGCAGTAGTATGCAAATCGCATTACTGGTTACCCCGTTCTTGGTCATCCTGGGTTGGATTATGGACATTCCCATGACACTTCATTTCGAGACTTTCGAAACTGTGGTCTTTTTCTTGAGTGTCTTGGTTGTTACCTATGTCATTCAGGACGGAAAGAGCAATTATCTCGAGGGCGCTATGGTAAGTTGACTGAATTCGGGGATAAGTACAGGGTATCTGCTAACTATCATTAGCTACTCGGTCTTTACTTTATCATCGCGCTCGCGTTCCTAGTCTACCCGGACGATGCTACCAATGGTGGAGATGCTATTCTCGACCCTAGCATGATGGTCCGCTCGGTAAAAGCCTTGGTGGGGTATTGAGGTGATGGGAATATTTTCTTTTGTTCGCAGGACGAACTGCCTTTTATTATGGAAGACAAGACCTAAAATACGTTATTGATCTACAAGCTGGTGGATGGATATGAAGAGAGGATGTGAAGTTGGGCGGGAAATTGTATGATAGGCTTTTTGGTGTATTTTAGCAACCTTCTGAATACGCATACTCGAAAAGCAGCTTCTGTTTATTTGCAGTCTTTGGTTTTAATTGCAGTTTATCTTTTGGGGAGGGGGAGTAAGTACCAGTCTAAAAGATACTCTGTAGGTAGGTAGTTGGATTTAGGTAGGTAGAGGTAGGTAGGTGGTGCAGGTGATGTACTATAGCAAGAATGCTTGCATAGATTTTTTATACATGACGTTACAGTACTTTACTACAGTACCTGATATTCCAGATTTTGGCCCCCAATTATTATTTGCCGCTCTTCATGCAGATTGAACTGTACTAGGCTGGTATTAGAGTTTGTGTTTCAAATCGAGAATGTATCTGTATTACTACTATGTTATGGTACGAGTAGTTGCGTTGGTTGGTTGGTTGGGAAGGAAAGAAAGAAAGAAGGAAAGAAGGAAAGCAAGACTTGATAGTGGGAAAGAGACGAGGTGGAGAGGGGAGGAGAAGGGAGGAGAGGTATAGAGTATGAAGGGATGTACTTTTAGGAGGGAGAGGAGAGAAGAAGAGAGGTACTAGTTATTGACCCGTCTTAAATAAATATGGTGGATAGAAGGGGTTCTCGGTATATATAAGGCCTCTTTGCTATATATTATCCCAGCTTCCTTCCACCTGCTAGCCTTGCCTATTTATTTAGTCTAAAAGACAAAAGCAAAAAAGAAGATAAAGTTCCAAAACTATTAAAGTAGTCGGAGGCAGGCTGCGCTGCGAATACGTATTTATTTAGTTTTAGATATTATTTTCCAAAGTTAATAATATATCTACCATAGAATTTAGAGTTACTGTAGTACTTTAAAAGAAAATTGCCAAAAGAATACAAAAAGTGCAAAAATATCAAACTCTTAATACTTCGAATTCACACTTGCGAACTCTCAACTTGAGATTGGTTGGTCACTTGGGGCTTATCCCCCTAGCTAAGGGCGCCCCGAGTGAGCCAGGCCAGTCGGTCTTGCTTGATGAGTTTGTGGGGGCTTTTTGCTTGTTTGGACTTATGCGTATTGAATATTTGGTGTTTGTTGGAATTGGCGAAGGGAAGACCAAGAGGAAGAGGGAATGGTTTATACTATAACTAAAGCAATGTGATCACTAAGTTGAGAACGGGAGGAGGGATGAGGGGGAGGGGGGGAGGTTTCAGACAAGGACATGTCCTGATTGTTTGGCTTTTACTTTAATTAAAGAGCAGATCTAGGTTATATTTTAAATGTATTCAAAATAGCTAGTATAAGCTTTTAGTAGCAGAGAAGGTAGGTAGCTAGTTTTATACTTAATTAGCTTGCTAATGAACATGTAACTCGTAGGTGTTCTATTACTCATACGGAGTATATCATTGTATATGCGAAAGCGAATATAGGCAGTGCATATCAAGTTGGACTTTTGGCACAGAGAAGAGTGACCGATTACCTCTCACTCACTCTTGAGAACATGAAAACTTTTGTGATTAAGGAGAGGCAAAATTGTTGAAGAATAAGATCAGTGTGAATTGGAGGAAGTCGTCGGCGAACTTGCCTCGGAGCGATCAAAGAAGCTCGCTTCAAAAAGAACCCCACCAGCCCACCATCCAAAACAACAAACCCCTCCTCCAACCCTCAGTCCCTCAAACCACGACATTGAGAGTCAAAACTTCGAGAGCCAGTCAATCCCTTACGCCCCTCACAATGGCTACCCACGAGCAACTCCAATCGACATCCTCGCGATCAATCCTCGATCCCACCATCCCCCTTGAAAAAGGAGCCTCCAAAGAAGCAGCGCCCGCATCAGCACTGAAGAGAAAGTCCGACGCCGCAGGCATAACAGGCACAAAAATCCACATAGGCACACGGAGATCCGCGCTGGCAGTCGTGCAGGCGGAACTGGTCCTCGCGGCGCTGAAGACGGCGCACCCAGAAATCGAGTACGAGATCCATGCCATGGCCACCATGGGAGACAAGAACCAAGTGACGGCGCTGCATGAGTTCGGCGCCAAGAGCCTGTGGACGCACGAGCTGGAGGCGCAGCTGCTGGACGGGACGCTGGATATCATCGTGCACTGCTTGAAGGATATGCCGACGCAGCTGCCGCCGCGGTGTATTATTGGGTGTATTACGGAGAGGGAGGACCCGCGGGATGCGGTGGTCATGAAGGCGGGACTGGAGTTCAGGACGCTGGCGGACTTGCCGGATGGCGCGGTGGTCGGCACGAGCAGTGTGAGGCGGAGTGCGCAGGTCAAGGCGAAATACCCGGCGTTGAGGTTTAAGGATGTTAGGGGCAATGTTGGAACGCGGTTGGGCAAGCTTGATGCGGAGGATGGAGGGTACTCGTGTCTTATATTGGCGGCTGCTGGTCTTCTACGAATGGATCTGGGGGCTCGCATCACGCAGTATCTGGACTCCAAGACACCTGGCGGAGGCTTGTTACATGCTGTTGGCCAAGGAGCGCTCGCCATTGAGGTTCGAGAGGGAGATTACAAGACCATTGACATATTGTCTAGCTTGATTCACAAGGACTCGACCTTGGCAGGGCTTGCAGAGCGAAGTTTGATGCGGACATTGGAAGGAGGGTGCAGTGTACCAATTGGGGTCGAGACGACGTGGATTGAGAAAGGAAAGCTACTAATGAAAGCAATTGTGGTCAGTCTTGACGGAACGGAAGTTGTGGAATCAGAAAGATTAGATGAGGTATTGAACGAAAAAGACGCAGATGAGTTTGGCTGGAAGCTGTCTCAAGACTTGGTGGAGAAGGGGGCAGCAAAGATCTTGGAAGCTATCAACCTTAACCGGCCGGTTATTACAGAAGGAGGTGGCGCCTAAGGGTATGGTATGGGTTTATAAACATAATGTATTTGACGAATCGACATAGACTGGGTGGGTTTGCTTCTGTGGAAAAAGTTGAATATTTTGCTCCCGTCCACGAGGTAGTGTTCTACAACCAATAAACTCCATTATGACCATGAAGGTTGACTTCTATGACCAGAATCAGCCCGAACCCCAAACTCACACCGCACTATTCCTCCGTAAACTCCTTGTAGGTCTCAGCATCCATCAGACCCTCAAAATCCTTAACCCCAGCCTCAGGAACCTCGACCTTCGCAACCCAGCCACCCGCCGACGAATCGTCCTCTGGACCGTTATTGATCGACCCCGGCTTCTCCTCCAACAGCGAGTTCACCGCCATGACCTTGCACGTAATGGGCGAGTTGATATCTGAAGCCGACTTGACCGACTCGACGGCCCCGATGGAATCGCCCGCCGCGACCTCCAGCGGCACCGTGGGAAGCTCGACGTAGACCACGTCGCCGAGGGCATTGGCTGCGTATTCAGAGATGCCGATCATAGCCGTCTTGTTGTCGGCCGACAGCTCAACCCATTCGTGGTCCTTGGAGTACTTTTTGAGTTGTGCTGTGATTTCATATCAGTCAGTATCGGTACGTATCGTATCGTTCGATATCGGAGCTGAAATGAAATAAGTTGGGCCTACCTGCTCTGGACGCCGAGAATGCGCGCGCTGCAAAGGGAGAGCATCGACAAGGCTGGCTGGACCTGGAGCTCGCCATCAGCCGTGAGGCCGCGGGGCGTAGACTTCGTGCAATTGATGTCATGGTTGTTGTGGTTGTGTTGGGGATTGAGGACCTGGAATTTCTGCTGGAAGCTTGGGCTTGGCTTGGCTTGTCGGGATTTTATTTAGCGAACACCCCACCAAGCCAGGCCAGAATGGAGTGACGAGATGTCGCGAATTCGGGCTTGTGAATGCAACAACTTCAACCAACAAGCAACTCTAGAATTTTCTCTTGGGTCAAAGTTTTCGAATCAAATGACATGGTTAGCATCTTTCCACGTCCAAGATACTCAAATCCATTCCCAGAGAGCTTCCGAGGTCCTCGCTCGACTGCGAATGGAAAACTCGACCAATATTGCACATGGGAGGACATGTTGAGGGTAGGTACTTCTTGGAATTAGTTGACGCTTTCGTTCTACAGAGCTGGAATCCAAGCAGAGCTTCAAGCAGTGTAATGGGGCTGCTATGAGGTATATCTCCAGACCAACGAGCTAGTCCTTTCTCAGCGTGCCGTAATAGGAGAACTTCATGATATAATAGCAGTCAATAATGTGTCATTGCTATTAAATTATTATTACTACAACATCCCAGATACCTACAGTATATTGAAGCTTCGCCCCTTTTCCCCAATAGACTTTTAGCTTACATTTCAAGAACTCAATTTTTATATCCACCCCCATTTTCCCACGGTTTATACGTGCGTCAAGCGGGGGCACAACAATCAACCAAAGTGGCGCAGAGCTACGGAGTAGGTAGAGAGCGAGTTGGGATTCTGAAGTCAAAGTTGAATTAGCTTTACTAGCTCGTAAGATGAATTTCCTTGAAGTTGGAATATTAGGTCGATGTAATGTATACTCCCGCCTCCTGGTGTGGCCGACTTGGTCAACTAGGGAAGAGGGTTATAACTTGAAGATTTCGATTTAAGTTTTGGTTATGATATTAAAGGCATACTAGAACCTCCTAAGCTAGTATCCATTCAAGCTAAAGGGGCCTATCTAACATGTGATGATGCCGTTATGTTTTGATACAGCAGAACACCAAGGTACTGGACATTGGGATATATTTCTCACGTGACCAATATATGGTTGTCATATTATATCAGAGCTGTACTAAGAGGTCAAGAGATTCTTTTTAATAGGAAGGAATTGAACTTTCAAGGAAACATAATGTGTACAGCGTTGGCTTGAGTCACGCAAATATAGTGTTGACATATATGAGGCTAGTAGCAGATGGAAGCTTGATAAAGTAAGAGCTGGGAGAAGTTGGCACTCGGATTAAAAAAAGAAGTAGTGTTCTGGTCTGGTAGTCATCTAAGGGGATAGCTCCTCTCCTCACACTTCTTTTGATTCTCTTCAGGTGAGGTGGTATTAGCTGACTACTCATTGAAGGGAAGTAGCAAATGCCAACGCAGAGATGCTGGTAATATATCGAAAACAGTACGGCAGAAAGTTGAAATAGCAAGTAGAATTTAGTAACACCCAGTATATATGTATTGTTTATCACGCGTGGATTCAACAAGCAGGGGCTTCTGAATGATACTACCGTATATCGGAGCTTTGGGACTTGACGAAAGGCTTCTGTCGGTGAGAGGCGTATTCTCAAGAGTACAACACCCATTTGCCTTGTAATACCGGTAATTGGGTATTTACGAAAAGTTGTTTACTACTTGTGGTGGTGCAAGAACATAAACAGAAAGTGCTGGCAAAACATATTTCATGCAGGGTGATCATGAAGTGGGGTTCGAACGAATCAGTTCGTGTCCCTCGACGCGACCAAGCCGAAGATTGGCGCGCTCCGTCAATAATACGCCAGGGGTCGCTACTCGATTACCAGGTACATCAAAAGCCAGGCCCTGCCCTTTCGGAATAACCTCAAGTTCTCCCTAAACCGGCATCTTTTGCGTCTTGCATTGCATAGTCCAGGCAGTATTACGACCCTCCAGATTTTGCCTTCTCAACGGTTTACCAAACCCCTTTCCTTTCCCT
Source organism: Lachnellula arida (assembly GCA_007821475.1). NCBI lineage: Eukaryota > Fungi > Ascomycota > Leotiomycetes > Helotiales > Lachnaceae > Lachnellula > Lachnellula arida. The sequence continues at coordinate 29,867 of QGMF01000219.1, forward strand.
ATGAACTTGTCCACGCCTTCGTGTTGAATTCGCTTCCTAGCCGCTCAGCACCGAACCTTCCATACCTATCTCTTTCACGGCCCTGAGCATTCCTTGTTCCAGCAAGGAAACCCGACAAGCTGGATTCATCAACCTTGTCCGCGGGCTCGCCAGCTCAGTTCCACGACGCAAAAGATACTATGGACGCTGAGGGGGCTTACGATCGAGGGGAGGATGACACAATAGGCGGTACAGACGAAGCACAACAACACACTCCCACGCACGGCGAACGACGACACGGACAATCACAATCTTCCGATGGCTTCCCACCTTCACATGAAGTCTACTCGGCACCTCCAACCCCAGACGTCGATACCAAAACCCGCTACCCTACCCCTCCAACAGCCTTCGCTCCGTCCATCTCTCGACCAAACTCCGGATTAAGCGCACCAGGCGGCTATTCCAACATGCAGTCCTCGTACCAAGATCCGAATGCTCGGGGGACAGCAGGCGGGGACCAGGGACGGAATAAGAACAGCGTTGTCATCAAGGTAGGTATGGTGGGCGACGCACAAATAGGCAAGACATCTCTGATGGTGAAATACGTCGAGGGCAGCTGGGACGAGGACTACATCCAAACACTGGGCGTGAACTTCATGGAGAAGACCATCTCGATACGCAACACGGAAATCACATTCTCGATCTGGGATTTGGGAGGACAGCGGGAATTCGTCAACATGTTACCCCTGGTCTGCAATGACGCAGTAGCGATCCTGTTCATGTTCGACTTGACCCGGAAGAGCACTCTGAATAGTATCAAAGAGTGGTACCGGCAAGGCAGAGGATTCAACAAGACGGCAATCCCATTCCTAGTTGGCACAAAATATGATCACTTTGTCAACTTTCCAAGGGAAGACCAAGAAGAGATATCAAATCAGGTACTTGATGCCCTTAGTCTTTTATAGCATCATTCATCTACTAATACCCCTCTCTCAAAAGGCCCGCAGATTCGCAAAAGCAATGAGAGCAAGTCTCATCTTCAGTAGCACAAGCCACAGTATCAACGTGCAAAAAGTAACCCCCCATTCCCTTACCCCTCTCTTCCCTCCCAAACCCAAACCCAAATACTAACTTATCCCCCCACCCCAGATCTTCAAAATCGTCCTCTCCAAAGCCTTCGACCTAAAATGCACCATTCCCGAAATCGAAAACGTCGGCGAACCCCTCCTCCTCTACCAATCCGTCGGTTAACGAGCCACCCCGCCCCCCTTTCCAAACACGATACGATCGATACATTAATGAAATTCGTTCGCTGGACTACGAACTGGTAATGAATGAGATTCACGCATGAACTTTATGGCACTACAATACGCTACACCACACCACACCACACCACACCACAATAGACTATTTACGAAACGGGAGCTTGCTTGGATTGACTTGGCTTGACTTGGCTTAGTTTCCCATGAATAAAGGGCGGAGAGAGAGGTGGGGATGAGCTATGGCATGGCTTGGCTTGGCTTGGAAAGAAAGGAGATCTTTATTCCCTTCTCTCTGTATTGTATCCTGCAGCATATTGTGGATTAGCAAAGGAGGACGTTAAGGTGTTCTTCTGAGCTTGATTTTGAAAGAATACTAAAAAAAATGCAACAAACAAGTAGGCCAGATGTGAGCCATGCTTCTGAGAACAGAAGTAATTGTGGGTTGGAAGTCTCGTTTTGAAGCGACGCACTTCCCTCTACTTATATAATGCATAAAGAGTGCAACAACCTGTAACCAACAGCCTACAACCTGTCTGCTTATACCAGACGAACCCCCCAATTAGGCAATATTCAAGACAGTCCTGCCTTTCCAGCACTCTTACTCTACAGCCTCGATGTCTAAGTCAACGCAAAAGGAGAGCTGCAGCTCCTCTCCTTCCTTGTCTTTCCAACATATAACTTCTGTCCAAACCACTCGCCAGAATCAGGTACCTCATCACAGCCATCCACCAACCTACCTCTCCGTGACCATGTCCTTGACTTGGCATTCCTCTCTTTCTGAGCAGCTAGAATTCTAGCCAGCAGAACCTGAGCATCCGAGGGCGTTGCACCACTACTCCCATTGTCTGCAGTAGCATTGCCTTCTTCCGTTTTCCGCTCTTCTTCCGCCTCTGCAGTACCGGCTTTCCTTTTTAAATGACGGCGACGGTAGTCATTCTCAGAAGACGTTACGTTTTCATCACTTCCAAGCGTAGGAAGGCCTTCCGTGGAATTCCGAATATCGGTGAGATAGCTTTTATCGCAAAAGTAGCTGTCGATTGCTGGTTTGGATACTGGCTCTGAATTGTTGCTTATGCTTTTGGTGAAGACAACCACGTCTGAGCTTTGTCTGCCACGGAGGCTCTGGGTGAGATAGCTTACATCATAAGCATATCCTACCTCGTTGCTTCCATATGATTCTGGGACTATGTTTGGAGTAGATGTAGATCTTGTTATCTGCTTCCCATTGGTATCACAATCCGTCAAAGGATACTGAAAGCTATGATTGTTGAATCGGGAGTCCACTGAAAATGTTCGAGGGCAATCCCCGAAGGTGTATTGTCGAGCTTTCCGTTCTTCTTTCTCATAATATTCGAGCAGATTTTTGTCGACTGAGCAGTCTCTATGACTGTGGACGTAGCGAAGCTTTGGCTGCGGGCGTTGTACTTCTGAGTCGTTAGAGCTATCTTCATAGTCTGTTAAGACGAGTTCCTTAATGGCCGGAGGCGATGTAACCGGATTTTTGGAACACTCTGGTAAATAATGTTGATCGACAGCGACCGGAGATGTGGACTCTTCCCTTTTGCAATCAAAGACATATTGCTCTGAGGCTGTGGGAGGAGTGATGGCCACTATCGCACACTCGGGAAGCTCATGCTGTTCAGCAGCAATAGTAAAATTAATCGGCGTTGTGGTGCATTCTTTTAACGCATGCTGTCCATTACTTTCAGTTGAAGTTGCGCCTATGGGATCACAGCTCATCAATGAGTGCTCGTCCTCAACACCAGCAGATGTGATAACGACGGTGCCGCATTCCGAATTTTGCTCGACGGTTTCAGTGAGAATAGGGATCGTCGGATCGCATTCCGTCAGCGAATGACTTCCAACAACATCACCAGACCTTTCTCTTTTGCCACACTTTTCGAGTCCGCGTTGGGCAATTTGTTCCACAATGCCCTTCTCGGCGGCATTCGATTCAGATCGGTAATTAGAAAAGACCCGAGATGCCCTGCCAACAATAAAATCCAACCCTTTATTAAGCACTCCATGGTAACGCTCGAATGTCTCAACAGTATCTTGAGGAGCAGCTACCTCGCAGTCTCTTGGACTGATATTCGAAGTGGATCCGGTACGGCCGAAGGCGTAAATCTGATCAACGCCTACTTGTTTGTTTTTCTTCATCAGTTTCTTGGGGGCTTGCATCTCGCTGGTCAGTGGTCCAAGCAAAACATCATTAGATCGAAGATTGGTGGGATCTGAACGGGAGCGTCCCGGATATCCAACCGCAAAATAGGTCGAGGCTCGACGAGGAGGAGGCCTGTATGATATTGTAGGCCTGTATAACATTGGCCGTATCAACTTAGGTTGCTTAGTCTCGAGCTCGACATTAGATTTGTGCCGACAGAAAGGTCGACTCGTCCTGAGATCGTCCTGTCCTTCTCGCGCGCGAATCTCTCTATCAAGCTGGGCAAGACTGAAACAGACGCAGCATACCGAAACCACAATGTCTCCCAAGGGCCCGCCAGAGATAGCATACATGCCACGAACCTGTTGTCGCAGGACGCAAGGCTGATCCCCTAAGATCACCTCATCAATCCATGTCGGTACAAGTAGAAGACGTTTGACTTACAATAGCAAAGCCCGCATGTGAACAAACACGAAACAAAGCAGCTTAAACAGTCGTCATTGAGTCCATCTTCTGCGCATTTGAACTTAGAATCCTCCCAGGCATGTGCTTCGCCAGGTCGACGTCCTTCAACCACACCAGGGGTTCCTGGCGGTCCTTGTTGGCGTTCAGATTCTGCTTTGAGTTTCTCAATACGCCATTTTGTCTTCCCATACAGTACGCATGGGAAGCAGAATGCCAGGGCACCATTGCGCGTATCAGCCAACGGTTGGAGGCAAAATTGAGACATCCAGCCGTCATATTCGGCGTATTCGGCACACCGAGGTGTTTCCATACCAGGCGGTACTCCTGGTAGGACAAGGCATTGATCAGCACAATTATAACCACAGTCCTGATTTCTACCGCTCAACCCGCCTTGGTGGTAGACTTGGCCTGGATGCCATGTAATGGAGTCCCTTTGACTCGCCCCGAGGCCTGGAAGGGATGGCATTTTCTGCCGTGTATAGTGTGACTTGCCGGGTTGTAGTCGTTTCTGTGTTTCAAAAGAGGTAAAAGCTTGATGGTGGTCGTAGGCACTGGGTATGAATGCTGGACATCGAGACCTCTGGGGCAATTAGCTACATACCCCACTCATACTAGGGATATTCTTAGAGACTCACGAGGGGCCGGGTAGAGATGCGTAGAGCTGTTGAAGTGCAAATTAATATGCCAAACACGAAAGATGAAATGGAAAATCAGAGCAAGTACAGCAAAAACAAGAATCTTTCTTCCTCAAATCGACAAACCTTAATTTGCGCGAAGCCACCGTTAGAGGAAAGAGCGATTGGTCTATCGACATTTTGGTTTATTATGAATCAGACAAATAGTATGTACAGGAGTAGTGAGCTGTCCCGAAATCATGCCAGGACTTGCGTTCGGCCAGCTTTTTCACCAAAATCAAATCTACTTGTTTTCAGGCTACATAGAGTTAGCTCAAAGTGCAGATGATTCTCTTATAAAAGTATCTATTGTTCTAGGAAGTACATGAAAGACTAGACTTTCAATGAATTAGGGCTATACCTGTGGTCGGTTTGGGTCGACTGGGCCCTTTGTCTTTGCGGTCTCTGGGACGCCCTCCCCTTTGCTACTCTTATCAGGGTTGTTTGTGATGTCGGTGGAGTGTTTTGTATCAGTATTGCTGAGTCCTTCTTGCTTGCCACTCTGGGTGTTTTGGCTACCGGCAGGCCCGGAAGTAGCAGACTACACTTGTTAACGACGAACCAAAAAATGTGATATTTTTACTCTACTGACCTGGTCCTCGGGAGAATCTCCTTCTCCTTGCTTGATACTCTTGTTACTCTCGAGTCTCGCTTTCGAGCCTCCCTTGGCGTCGGGAATACTCTTGCGGGTGTTCGTGTCCTTGGCCTCGCCTTCATCATCTGAAGTATCGGGAGTATCCGCACCCTTGTCCTCACCATCACTCTCTGATTCTTCAGACTTCTCGCTTTCCTTGTCGTCTGCCTTGTCTTCGCCATCATCTGACTTCTCCTCAGACTTTTCCTCACTATCCTCATCCTTAGACTCCTCTTCTTCATGCTTCGTGCCGTGGGCATCGCCGTGATCATCATGACCATGGGATGTGTCCGGTCCGTTCTGCAGAAGATACCAGAGGATTGGAGCCGTTATTGCTATGGATGTAGCAGCCCTAATGACGTCGTGTTGGTAATTGAAACAACTAAATGGGAGTTGGAATAAAGTATCTGGGGAGGTAAGTTACCACACAGCATCTCCGCCAGACTTTGCAGATCCATGTCCTCCACTTGCGTACGTTCTGCGGGCAATTTGACGGGACAATTGAGATCGTACGACTGTAGGTCTTGCAGCTCGGAAGAGGCCCGGCACAGCTCTTGAGACTCTTAAGGATGCCATTGCTTTGTAGTGACTGAACAGTTAAGTCCAGAGGAAGAACTGATGGGTAAGTCAGTACTGTGTATGCGAATGTGAGGGTTTGTAGAGACTTGCTGTCTTTTTCTGAAGGGGAAGAGAGATACAGTAACCGGCGGTGGCTAGTAGGATCCATGTTCAATATTCACCAACCTGAGAGAGCTCCGAGGGGATCCACAATTTACTTAGTCAGCTACAACACCCCACACCACCCCCACCGAGCACGGCGAGGCAAGCTTGCGATTGTCTGCCTGTAATAAACAATTTCATGTTTTGACATTTTGCGATAGTTACGCGGTATTTCCATATTCTCAGCTCCCTCCCAGCTGTGCCAAATACCTTTTGCACACGGAAAGCTTAGGAATATCAAGTCAAGGTCGTCCAACAAAGTCGGCTTTTGTTGGTCAGTGTTCCCTCCCCTCCCCTCTTCAATTACAGTATTGCCTGTTCCTGCTCTTTCTCCAAGTTACAAGCCACAAGTTACTTCTGGGCAGACACTGACCGTCCAACCCAACAGACTGCCTTTTCATGACACATTCTCTTGGAACCTCGGTGGTCATCCTCCCTTCCTAAACAAAAAAGAAACCCTCCAACTCTCACACCCCGCCTCGACAACAACCTCGAAATGTCGACCCAAACGCCCCCCAACCCTACTTCCAATACAGTAGCTGCCTTGCTACCCAAGCTTCACGACAATGATCCCGACTTTCGCTTCATGTCGCTGAATGATCTTTTCAATGTCCTCAATAATGGGAAGGCCGATTTCCTGCACAATGATTACAATACAGCTGCAAGAACTGTTGATGGCGTGCTTAAGACTTTGGACGACCAGAACGGTGAAGTTCAAAACTTGGCTATTAAATGGTCTGTCAATCTTTGGTCCTTTTCTCTCGAACACTGCTAACATACCGGAAGTTTGGCTCCCCTTGTCTTGAAGCTCCCCAGTAGCATTCTTGCCCCCCTTATCGAGAAGCTTTCAAACCTCAGTACAGAAAATTCGGTAGATAATTCGATACCCGCAATGGCATTACGAACAGTTGTAATTACGCTTCCACGACCCGTCAGTGGCGTTGCGGCAGGTAAGGAGGTCAGTGAAGCATATGCTGCGATCAGCAGAGTCCTGATACCTCGACTCGTTGGCCGCATCGTAAATGCCAAACCTGTCAAGCCTGTCAAGCTGCCCGCGCCCCCTCCTGGTATGTTGGATCTTACGGCAAACGCGGAGATTGATCCGGAAGCCGTTGATGTTCTAATCGAGGTAGTTCGATGCTTTGGCCCTATGCTCCAAGAGCCAGAGGTTGAAGCATTACAAGAGCTACTTATTGGTATTCTGGAAACTGAACGGGCTGGTTCTGTTGTCAAGAAGCGTGCCGTCGTTGCGGTATCGATTCTCGCACTTTACCTGACTGATGCTGCCTTGAGCAGTTTCGTCACTCATCTCATGGAAAGTCTGAAAAATCCTCATCTCACGGCTGTCCAGAGACGTCTGTATATTACGATCCTTGGATCAATAGCCCGCTCAATCCCGACTAGATTTGGCAAAAACTTGAAGAGTCTTGCTCCATTCGTACTTGCTGCCCTCAGTCAGCAGGAACTTGAGGATCAATTGGAGAACGCAGCCGAAGATGGTGAGCCAGATCCTGAAATTGACGACGTGCGTGAATCGGCTCTTGTTGCGCTGGAAGGATTTCTGGCTTCTTGCGGCAACGAGATGAGAGCCTATACCGAGGAGACTATCGCGGCAGCACTCCGATTCCTCAAATATGACCCCAACTATAATGATGATGATGACGAAGAAATGGGCGGTACTCAGCCTGAGGATGATGATATGGATGATTTTGGAGACGATGACGATTATGAAGCTGAAGCTGGCTTTGACGACGATGACGATGATGCTAGCTGGAAGGTTCGTCGGTGCGCTGCCAAAACCCTCTATACTCTGATTTCGACCAGAGGAAGTGGTGATCTTCTCGATGATGGGACTCTCTACACCCAAGTTGCACCTGTACTTGTCCAGAGATTCAACGAGCGTGAGGAAAACGTTCGCCTGGAAGTCATAGCCACCATGTCTTCACTTATTCGAAAGACTGGTGAAGGCGTTCTGGTCGGCTTCTCTGGAGAGGAAGCGGACTACGTTAGTCATGCACCACAAGGTCGGAAGCGAAGACGAGAGAGCAGTAGTACGGCTACCTTTGATACGAAGTCATTGCTCTCAATGTCAGCTGGTCTTACTTCACCTACCATCGAGCCCGTTCCTGTTTCTGGCCCAAGGGCTGATCTAGCACGACTGAGCCCTGCGATCATTAAGTCGGCCACAAAACTGCTGAAGAGTAGTTCGATTCCTACTAAGCAAGCTTTGATAAATTTGCTGGATGATATTGTCTCTGTTCAGAACGGCGGTTTAGGTGAATATTTTGGTCAAATAGTCGATCCAATAATCGACGCGATCAAGACTACAACAGGCTCTACTGGATCTTCTAGTGCTATTACAAGCGGTGGAGCTGCGTCTGCAACTCCAAATACGTTGCGTGTGGCTGCACTTCGATTGATTGGGGACATTTCCAAGACTCATTCCTCGAGCGTCTTGCAACCATATCTGCCTAAAATTGTTCCTGGGGTTGTTTCGGCCGTCAACGACAAGTATTACAAGATCTCCAGCGAAGCAATTGGAACAGTCGAGCAGCTTGTCAAAGCTCTAACTCCTCCTAGATCAAGAACGGTCAACCAAAATCACCAGTCCGATCTCCAGCAACTTTATAAAGTCATTATTGGTCGTGTCACCGCCACTGATGCTGACCTTGAAGTTAGACAGCGTGCGATTCACGCCCTGGGAATCTTACTGGCTCGTACTGCAAGCCCAGAAGGAGAATCGCTTCTTCTGCTTGCGGACCGTGAGGCTGCATTACAAATTCTAAATGACAGACTCAAGAATGAGACAACCAGACTTGCGGCGGTGCGAGCAATTGATACTATTGCCGCTCTGACAACATCTAAAGATCAATTGAAATCGGTATGGATTAGAGAAGTTTCGCTAGAGCTGGCTGCTCAACTCCGCAAGGCGGACAGAGCATTGAGAGGCGCAAGCTTAGCGGCCTTGAAGAATCTTGTTGTCGCGCCTGCATCTCGAACTGCTTTGGACCCACCAACAATTCAGGGACTTGTCAGTGCACTTCTCCCTCTTCTCACTACCGACGACCTCCACCTACTCGGGCCCGCACTTCTCGTCTTGGCAACTCTAGTTGGGGATAACGCTAAGCTTGTCGTTACTACCCAGCTAAGTACCGCTCTCTGTGGTCTGTTAACTGCACCTTTGGGTGGTGCTGTGCTCGAGGCGGTCCTCCATCTCGTCTCCAAGATTGGCGAAAAGGGCGTCGGGCAGCAGCTAATGCAGGGCCTTCTTGCCGACGTCAGTATCAATGGAGACCCTGCAGTGGTCGGAAAGGTGATTGGAACATTGCTCGTATGCGGAGGCTCTTCTGTTGGCGTCAGTATCGACAATTTCTTGACAGAAGTCACCAATCCCAGCTCTGACGATGCTCGGCGAAGCTTGGCTCTTGCCGTCCTCGGTGAAGCTGGACTCCGTCTCGGTGGAAAATCGCCTCTGCAGCCATCAACATTTACGTCGCAGTTTGAATCAACATCTGATAAGGTTCCCATTGCAGCTGCGATTGCTTTGGGTAGAGCTGGTGCTGGTAATGTTCCCGTCTATCTCCCAGAGATTCTTTCAGTCATGGACAAGGGAGGCAACGACCAGTACTTGCTACTACACTCCATTAAGGAGATTCTGCAGCAGGCTAGCAATCACCAAGCAAATATCAGCAAGTACACCGGACAGATTTGGGACAGATTGCTTGTTGCTTCACAAGCTGAGGACAACAAGGCAGTTGGCGCTGAGTGCATTGGCAGAATCGCAATTATTGAGCCCAAGGCGTATATGCCAAAGCTACAGGTGCGTCTATTGACTGTTCCAATCCATGTTTGGGACTCCCAGCTAACCACTTTCTAGACATTACTTCGTTCTCAAACACCAACGGTCCGTGCAATGACTATTCAGGCGATTCGTTATACTCTTGCCGACAGCGAGGAGTCATTCGATGCTGTTCTCAAGACAACACTGATCGACATGCTTACCACCATGCTTCGTGATCCAGAGCTTGAGAACAGCCGTCTCGCTCTGACTACGTTGAACTCGGCCGCCCACAACAAGCCAGACCTCATTATTCCCAACCTGGGGACCCTGTTGCCACTTGTGATGAAGGAGTCTATCATCAAGCCCGAATTGATCCACGAAATCATGATGGGACCATTTAAGCACAAGGTCGATGACGGTATTGAAGTCCGCAAGGTAATTGGCCCATTTTCCCTTTTTCAAAGAGAGCATACTAATTCCATCAAACAGAGCGCATATGAGACGCTTTACTCACTCATGGAAATTGCATTCTCCCGCATCAATATCCTCGACTTCTACGACCGAGTCATCGCCGGCCTGCAAGATGACCACGACATTCGCGCCCTCTGTAACCTCATGCTTACCAAGCTTGTGGTTCTCGACCCCGATGAGACAGCCCGTCGTCTCGACGCCATTGCCAACTGTTTCCGCGCCATTCTATCAATCAAGCTCAAGGACAATGCCGTCAAGCAGGAGATTGAAAAGCAGGAAGAGGCTAGCAGGAGCGTGTTGCGCGTTACATTACTGCTGCATAGTGCTATTCCAGGTGCTAGTTCAGGAATGGGTGTTCAGGGTAGCCAGCACCAGATTTGGCGTTCTTACTGGGAATGGGTGGAGAAGGATTTCGAGAGCCAGTTGAGGGCATTGAAGGATGAGGGTAGGGAGTGATTGAGGGGCAATGGATAATATTGGTGAGCTCCTAGCCAACCTATTTGGTCTATGATGATGAATGAAAAATGCAGGCGTAGTGGAAAATGTATTTGACTGAGCGGGAGGCAAACATATGATGCATAACCTGCGAACTTGCATGTGGCATCAAGATAGACATATTAAATAAACATATTTTTACAGTGAAGATGCTCCCCGTATCTGATATAGTCTTGCAACTTACAGTAGCGGTGAGATGCAACACGAGGGGTGTAAAGCATCTAATTAGATTTTCAAAAGGTCATATAGCACAAGTTATTCTAAGCTTAAACACACGTTAAAGCCTTCATAGCATACAGTGCCCCCCGCCCGTACCTCCGGCCAAAGTTTGCCTTTCTCTATGTCTCGCTCTAAATAGTAACACAACCGGATGTAGTATAAGGGGAATACTTGAACCACCACACTATAAAGGTTAGGGGGACGATTATCAAGATATCAAACCTTTAGGTGATAAATTCTACTAGTCTAGACAGCAAAGTAATTGACGCTGGTCAGTCATCAGGAGGCTAGATGATCTCCCATTATAGTTGCAAGATATTATACTGAGCTCGTACGGAGTACGGAATATGCATTTTGCTATTTTCTTAAGCGTCTTCAACAGCCTTACTCTAATCCACCATCCATATATCCATCTCGTGGTTTTCTTAATCCACGTATGTCTGCCTGTCTGCCGGTCGGCCGGACTGTTTTTACATACTGAGATGCTTCTTCCACGGCTCAATCTTCCCCGGGGTATCTATCTATCCTACATATGTCCCGTCCCACTAGTTTTATATATTAAAACATATGTCTGGATTTGTAAATACTTCTGGCTACTTTTGTGTTTATCATAGCAGTTTTCTCTTTTAATAGGAATCGACTACAGTACAGTACACGAAAAAGCGGAGCACCGTGGAGCAACTTCTCGCAGGACGACGACCCCTCCATTTCTCAAATGAAAATGACTCGACATTCTTGACAGCCTTGCAACTTCTAATTCCTTCATGCAAATTCTAGCTTTGGGTTTTAGAAATGATACACCAGCCAAACTTTCCTCTTCCTTAACATGAGGAGACCCTGGATCTCTCTACAAAGCCACGATGGCTTCTATTCCTCACGACATGCTGACCCAGGCTGACAGGCTCAGCCAACGCAATGGCGTGCAACCCGACGCTCTTCACGGAGCTATGGCCGACCTTGATATCAGTACGAATGGCTCTGCAACTCCAACGGAGACTACAATGGCATCTGAAGCCACTTCCGTCACTGAAGCAGACAACGAAATTGATGGACATGCACTTGCTTTGGATATGCAACAACGCTGCCGGCTTTTACTCGATGAATTAGAGCAATTCCAGGCCTATTTGAAAGAGGAAGGGAAAGAGCACTCTGCGGAACTAAGGGCTTTGAAGACCGAAGTTCAGTCCGAGATGAGAGTCATAGATAAGGTCATTTGTCATTTGCGACGCTTCCCAAAACCGCAGCGATTGCTAATACTGGTACTCAGATAGCAAAAAACCCTTCCAATCCCAGAGGTATACAATCCTTACACTCCTCCAATCTGTCATTTTTCACTGCCGTTTGGGACACCGCGAAAAAATGTTCCGGAATTTTGGCGCTGAGGCGTTACTTCTACTTCCACGGCCGAAAACCTCATATCAATGGCACGGTTTCAACATCCGCATTAGGTCGTAAAAAACGTAGCGCAGTGGTTGATATTGTTTCCCAAGATGGCCTGGAATTTGTTAAAGTGTCTACAATTCTTGAGAAAAGGATCATTTGGGACCTAGCAAAGGCTGGCTGGGTGGGGAGCGACTCGAGCGAGGAAGCGGAGCAGAGCGACGACGACGACGGGCCTGAAGGGATTTTAAAGCAAGTTGAGGGTCTATTAAAAGCTTCCCGAGAAACGAGAGTCAGATATCGCCATCCCACGGTTCGTCTGGTTTTCACAAGAATTTCACGTACACCCCGGACTAAAGAGGTTGCCCAAATCCTCCAGCAAATCAGAAATATGGGTATTATTGTGCAGACCTCAGAAGATATACTTGACTCTCCTCCAGTGGCAGATGTACTTGATCGTCTCGCTCCAGGGAACTGCTACCGTCTTACCGATGTCCTAAACCTGGATTGCACTGTTTTACTTGCCTTTGTCAGTGACCTGTCTCATGGACGAGTTGAGCCCCAAGATTGGCACAACGGAATGATATCAACACAGAGAGAGATGGAAGCCAAAAAGCCGCTTCTTCCAAGCAAATTATGGCCTGTTTGCGAGTCCAGGAAGCTTGTTTGCACGAAAGAAGCAGCAACTAGAATGCAAGAAATTTCAGGAATTATTGGCACCCCGGCAGAGAAGCGCAGGACGGCATTGCTCTTGGGTTTAGACGACACTGTTGAAATGACCAATGAGCAAATCCTGGAAGAGTTCCAAACGCTTACAGAATACGAAATACCTGCAAATTGGCATTTACCAGTCGAGGTGGTTGATGTGGATTTGGCAGCCCTCAAGTCGAATCTTCCCCCTAGTGTTGAGAAGGTATCTGAAGCTCTGTCTGACATGAATCGGTCAGTATTCGTTTATGGATGGGCAAGTGGCTTCACAACCCTCAGCAGTAATCGCGCTGTTGCAAAAGAGATCGAATCCATCATCGAGGAAAATCGAACGTCTGACGAAGTGGGACCTGACATTTGGCCATGTTCTTTGCGGTCACTTGTTGGGAAAGAGAAAGAAAGAAGGGGAGCACAGGACATGCTTCCGGTTGTGAGTAGCTAAAGCTGAACAGCGAACAAGTATCATTTTAGATATTTGTGAATTTTACTTGAGGTGGTAAACCCGTAGGTAAAATGCTCCTTTTAGAATGATGCTTTACATTTTCTAATAATGGCTCCTTACACACTGGTCATTTTGTCTCAACCAAGGGAGCAACGACCCGGTTCCACCAAGCGGTGGACCCCGAATTGGGGATCCGAAAACCGCTCGAAACCCGCACAGCTTTCAAATACTAGGGCCGTGCGTGTTCACTGTTATAAACCTACTTTTATACTTACCCAGATATATGTCTTGTTTATTAAATCTTTGATGTTTGTTCAAAGCTCATATCATAGGGCCTTGCTTGCTTCGTACCGGCAGGACTTATCACTGCCCTGCTCTCCGTGGTTCGTTGGACATCTCAAAGGTCTTTAGTCCAGAATAGTAGTTATTTATAGTACTACCTGATTCCGAATGCCGTTTGCATATATTCGGCGTGTCTCCTGGATGTAAGTAAGCTAAAAAGTTGGTTGCCGTCTGGCGCGTTAAATCTATGGTTTCAACCCTGAGCTAATCCGCACATTTATTACAGCCTAACTCACTTCACATTCAAAACTCTAAAAATCCCGACTCTTAATTCTGCCTTCCCTCGTTGAAATTTCCCATCATATCTCATCATTGCAAATTATCCCACCTCCCTTCAACAATATCTATAGAGGCCCGAACTGCAGCTGTTATACTTTAAATGCCGCGAATTCGAGATTCTACATGGCTTTCAGAGATAAAATGTGTGATTTCTTGTTCGGTCATGAGAGGCAGGAGGTGACATTTCGCAGCCACAGCGTAAGCACTCTTCCTTCACCTAAAGGCTGGCTCTATCTGAAAGGTTTTCTGGAGTATGCCCTGCCACTTTTCTCCAAACTCATCATACTGACTCCGTTTGCGGTAGGATGCTCGCAGGCGCTGGAGATACGTCGAAAGCGAGGCCGTGGAAACTATGACTGACATAGAAGCCTGTCTCTATGCCGTATACGTCACATACACAACCGATATCTCATATATTATACCCATGCTCAACGCGAGCTTCGGGACTTCCTACACGAGAACAGAAATTGACGAACTTCTCGTGCCAGTCCGGGCCCTGGTCTTGATGAAATATCTCATCGAGGAAGAACTTGAAATCGGAATGGAGAAATGGAGCATAAATAATGGAAGAGTTCCTGAACTTAAACGTGTATACTATTGGTAAGGTAATCGGGATCCTATTCGTCTTACCATGTTTTCGGTGTCCTTAGACATGTCCCCGTCTGAGGAGTTTTTCCAACAGCTCTTGAGTCGTCCTCCGGAAGCTTTCCTAAAGAAGTATAGCTGACTCGGATTTGCCCAGGAGATATCTCGTCGACACCCAGATCAACGAAGCCAACATTGCACGCCTCCTGGATTGGAGTGTTTCGGCCGAAAGCCTCGAAGGCTATGCATCAGATTACTCCAACAGTTCCGCCGGCCAACCACAGCACTCATCGTCATCGTCATCGACCCATTCGAGCCTCGAATGCCTAGACGGCAACGCGAGCGACGACAGCGAGCCCCACGCGGCACCAACACGCCCAAGGGGGTTCCCGAATCCCGTGACCGGCAGACCAAACAGCAGGACCATGTTCCTCCCCGGGCCCCGCCGAATCAGATGGTGGGACCGCCACGACGACAAGATCTCCGCCATCATCCACACGTTCCCCCACCAATTCGCGGAACTGTTCACCGCCGGCGCAGCCACACAGTGCCAGAACGTACACTTCTACTCGGACCCAGCGATGGATCTCCTGACCGATCGCCTGCACGACAGCTTCCCGCTGTGGCGGTGCCTGCATGCGTTTGCGCGGATCAAGATGCACGGCCTCGCGTACCCGGCGATCGGGGATCGGGCGTTCGATTGGGGCTGGCTGTGGGATTGGGCGGCGGTGCTTTTCTTGGAGGACTTTTTGCAGGATGGGGAGTGGGTTGTTGTGGATCGTGATCCGGATGATGGCTCGCGGAGGCATTTCTTGATTCGGCCTTGTGGGGGCCTTATGAGGGTACCGTGAAGGACTGTTCATTCGTAACGTTTGTTTGTTTGTTTGTTTGTTTTATTCATACAGCGATAGCGATCCAGGCCTATAAGGCCCATGCGCGGGGTGCTCTAATATACATAGAATGCGTAACTTCGGTGCTACCCCGCAAGTACGTGTTTTCAGCAAATCCTACACGCGTAGAGAAGAGGTCCAGCTTCAACAAACAGCTTAAAAACCCCGTGGGAAAAGTAGCTGAAGAATGCCCTCCTGTCCTAACTAGACACCTTCCTAGCCCCTATCCTGATTTGATACCTTTCCTATCTCCTAGCCCTCTTTCTTTCACGCGTGGAAATGCTAGGTGGCTAATCTGGTTTGGGGTCAAGACCGTATATATCTCGCTGCTGCCGTGAAGCTGCTAAATCCGTCCTTGTACGCCCCTCTTATCTGATAGCATGCTCGTAGTCTTCTGCCTTGAACTCCCTTTTACAGGCATGTCGATAGAAGCGTGTCGCCACTGCTCCTGCTCCTGCTCCTATACCTCAAGGTTCCTACATACGTAATGCGGCTAAGCAACGAGCGAGCAGGTATTCGAGCGAGCAAGCAAGTATAGGTCGTGAGAGCTATTCCAAGGCTGTAGCTACGAGTGCTTCTGCTGCTGCTGCTGCTGCTGCTGCTGCTAGCTGAGGGGTGTGAAATGGTTCGAGTCGTACTTACTTGTACAGGGCTCATGTTGTGGGTTTTTGACGACGCGTCTGCTGGGCGTTTAGCAGAGCTAGGACCGCGGGAAACGCTTGGTTTGAGGTGAGCTTCAAATAATAGTTGTTAGCATATACTCTACTATTTGAATGGGGGTGATATGAGGGTGTGTTTCCAGAAATTTGCTTCGTCGTGGTGTGGATGTTTTTCGTTCATTCGTAACGTGAACGAGGGGGGAGTGACGGCGCGGCACCGTGCTCGTCTGAAATAGAGGCCTAGAGACGAGATAAGAGAGTCTAGAGTTCTTACTTTTTAAAATTAAAAGGAGAATTCTAAAAGAAGAATTCTACTAAATGGAGGAATCTAAATTCTGGCGGATGAAGTTCAGCCTGCTACTTGCTGTCTACAGATAATTAGTAAGACATGATCTATCTTATACCAAGACAGTCAAATACTCGGTATTTATTCCGTATTGAATTTCTATCCTTTAGTAAAAAATGTGGTCTCTAAGTCTCGCTGAACTTCTCAATGCTCACAACAAACCTAACAACCATGAGGCTGTGACTGGGCATCCGTGAGTAATTTAGCTAGTCCTTACCATTCTTATTTTGGCGTGGAAGAGTCATAAACCGATCTATTCTCTCTATTTGGTAGAGTCAAATACGTAATACAGAATTGCAAGGTTCTTGTTGCACAGCGCAGCAATAATAGGACATTTCGTCGCCGTGTATTTCTTCTTACAACTATTTTGCCTATGGCAATATCATCAAGCCTGCATAATAAGATCCATAATAGAGATATAGCACCTGTCTCGAAATCCATAACCTGTTGAACTCCCACTCGAAGCCCAATTGCAAACCTCTTACAAACGTCAACCTCCTCTTCCATCTCCTCACACTTAATAATCACGCCGAAATATCATCCCTCTTCTCAAAGTCTGGCACAACAGCCTCATTTGACATCATACACCGCTCCAACCACAGAGCCCATTTATCAGTCACACTCCCAAAGACAACAGCTTGCTTCAAACCCCTCAGCTCTTTGACAGGCTCCAGAACCCTTTCCTGCACAGCCCAAGGCTCCAAGTACTGATCCGCGATCGGCATCCCCCTCGACCCGTCCTCCAGCCTCGAACACTCCCTGATCTCCTTCGTTTCCACAGTCCTTGGATTCCAACACCCTCCTCCGATTTTTGTGACCGTGTAGTAGTTTCCCAACTTCACCGAGAGCCGCTTGAGGTTGCCACCTCGCTGGAACGCTTTGGACGAGGTCTTCTAACCGTTGCTTGATAGAGTATTCGATGATGGGATCGCGTTTATCGATCAGTAGATGTACATCTCGCATACGGCCCAGAGCATGATCTCCCCACGTTTCTTTGACGAAGGTCACGGTGTCGGCGCCGATGATGGGGCCGCGGCGTCTTTTCCATTTTGAGGGGTGCTGGCCTGGGAGTCGGTCTACGATGTATTCCCTAGCAAGTCGAATTTCTAGATGCCATTGATTTTGTTCAAAGAAAACGGTTTGTGCTGTTAGGAATGGGAATTAGCTATATATTTACCCCTTTTCGATGTTAGGACGTGAAGACTAATCGATGTCTGGGTGTGAGATTGTGGTAAAGAGGAACATGCGAATGGGGGAAAAGGTGGAATCCTCTTACCCTCCTCTCGCACGTCTCTTGACACCTGGCTAAGGACCTGGAACTGGCGCATATAAGATAACAAGTCCTGTCCATGTCTCTTTAGCACCCAGGTAGCATTCGTTTCATCCCAATTGGGACAGACTGCCATGGGCTTGTCAGGATCCACCAGCAACTCGCCCATGATCTTGTTCCGTAGCTCAAGCGGGAGCGGGAGGTTTGAAACGGTAGGTTTTGTCTGAGACGCCATTTGAGAAATTTGTTGAAGAGTAATTAATGGAATTGGAAATGAACTCGGGGGAGAGATAGCTTTATATCTATCACAACTGCAAGGAAACAAGACAATGACGATGCGTAGGGCACAGGAAGACCAATGAGGATTCTGCAGGAAGATGCATATCCCTGAATGCTGTTGAATGAGTCAAAAAACCACGATCATTGACTCGAACTCGAAGTCATCGTACGTACGGCAAGGAACTCAAAAGGGCAATCAGCAAAGAAATAAGGAAATCACGGCAACACTTGTCCATTCCGTCTGATTTCTAATACCGAAGCACAGTATAGATAGACACTTGAGATGAAGTGCAGTTGGCCGGGCCGGACTGTACTGTAATTTTTAGCTCGCTTGCCAAAACCCCCCACATTTTCACAACCCCGTCCCCGTCCCCGTCTCAGCCTTGCTCCCCACCAACCCAGAAGACCACGCCTCTCTTTCCACAACACCAACACCAGCATCACTGCACCCTACACCCAACACCCCTAAACACGCAATCCCCATTCCCTCTCGTGCAGCGCAGCGCACACCTCAAAAATGCCACACCTAGCAACAGCCCAACAATGGCTCACCCAATCCACCCTCCTCCTCCAAGCGCGCCCCACCACCGTTCGTCCCCTCCCTCCTTCCTTCCCCCCCTCTCCCCCTCTCCCCACACACCTAACATCCCTCCCTCCCTCTCCCAGACACGCATAACAACAAAATACACCCACGCCACCACCGTCTCCAAGAAATCCCGCCCCCGCCGCAACGCGCCGCCCACCGAGCCCACGGCCCTGCTTACCCTGAAGACCTACGACCCAGCGAGTGGCGCGACGCTGAAGTACGAGACGAATAAGGCGGCGGAGGTGGGGCGGTTGATTCAGATACTGGGGC
>QGMF01000220.1:0-48736 GCA_007821475.1 Lachnellula arida
GTTGTGGTGGAGAGGAGAAAGGAGACGCGCATGTAAATAGAGGGCGCGTTGCTGGTGAGTCTGGGCGTGGGTTGAGAAATTGGGAGGGGTGGGTTTAACGTCGAATTACTGTTGAGCTGAGTTGATATGATGTGATATTGATTGCATGAAAAATCAAATTGGAAAATGAATCCATACTGTGAGCTGACTGATTATAGCTTTAGTATCTCAAAGAATCTTTATTATGTTTAGTATATTGGATTAGCTCCTAAGTAAACCTCACCGCATACAAGTACTTCGTATGTTGAATCGGACTCGGACGTTAAAAACTACCCCGCCATCCGTCTCTTCCCCCCTTTCTTCAAGCAAGAAGCTAACGCTCCGATTAACAGCAATATACCTACATATGCCATCGAAAAATGACTCAGACCGTCTTAAAGTCACTCATCTTAATAATTTACGTACCTCAGCCCAACTCAAATGTCTCAGATGCATTATTACCTTTTTGGGTGTCGCGCTTACCCGTTTTGGATGGCTCCCTAACCTCTTGCGTTAATAGCACCCAGGTGATATGACAGACAATACCTATACGACGAGGTGCAAATAGTATAAAAGTACTGAGTCGTCCGCGGAATAAGCTCAACAAACATTTATGTTCTTGCTTTCAACAATAACAAACAGTAGTTACTTAAACACACTTGTTACTCCCCAACACAGAGCAACTCTCCCTCCCAAGCTAAGATGAATCCAGTCAACACCAAGGAGTACAAATTACCATCTGATGCAACCTGGTTAAGTGAGTATATCCTCACGTCTCAATTCAGCAACTCAACACTAACCCAAAAGTCACCGGCTGCTCATCAGGCATCGGCCGCGCCCTAGCGACCTTAATCGCCAACAAGCCCAACCAACGCCTAATAGCCACAGCCCGCACTCCATCCAGCCTCTCCTACCTCCCCAGCACCCCCAACATCCTCAAACTAGCCCTCGACGTAACCTCCCCCAGCTCCGTCACCGCTGCCTTTGCTGCCGCTGCAGCGCACTTTGGCAAGGACCAAAACTTCCATCTCGATGTTGTGGTCAACAATGCAGGCTACTCGCTCTCAGGCGACACGGAAGCCGCGACTGAGGCGGAGATGCATCTGCAGATGGAGACGCTGTTTTTCGGCACCGTGAGAGTCACGATGCGTGCGGTGGAGAATATGCGGCAAGCGGATGACCGGCGCGGGGGCTTGGTCTTTAACATCTCGTCGCTTGCCGGGTTTCTCGGGTTGCCGGGCCATGCTTTCTACCATGCGGGTAAATTTGCCGTGGAGGGCTTTTCCGAGTCTGTTGCGCGGGAGATGCATCCGGATTGGAACAGTAAGTCTACAGTACACTACACATTCCCCCTCTCGCCTTTTAAAAAGCTCTGCAGTCCGGATTTTTGGACACGTACGTACACTGGAAGGAATGTATAGTTCGTGGCTAATTACTGTATACGTACTCATCGCAGTCAACTTCTGCATCGTCGAACCAGCCGGTGTCAAGACCAAATTCGAAGGCCATAGCAAGGCACACACGGCGCCGCATCCCGCGTACGCGGCGCCGGACATGCCCGCGCGCATCCTCGAGGCCTATGTCAGCAAGGGCGTCAAGGCCGGTGCTGCGTCCCTCATGGAGTCTTCTGCTGTAGCGGAGGCTATTTTTGCGATTGCGAGCCGTGGGGAGCGCGTTCCGCTGCGGCTGCCTTTGGGGGCGGTGGCGTGGAAGATGGCGAAGGCTAGTTTGGAGGGACGGTTGGGGGACTTGGATGGGATTAAGGATGTGAGTGCTATGGGGAAGGAGATTTGATAGATGGTAGGAGGGAGGCGGATTAGAGGTGTGTATGGATGCGAAAATTTGAAGATTTTTATAACTCGTCAACCAGTGATCAAAGCAAGAGTCAAACTAGTTATTGTAGAACATGGCGATATTATTTTTAGACAACCCGTCTCAGGCTTTGGTGGGTGCGCTGTAAACACAGTAGACATGCACTAAAGCTTTAGCGATTACTACCCCGCATTAATTAAGCGATATAGGGGGGAGATCGAGATCCTACTACCTATTACCTGTATTCGCCAAGCTGCACTCCAGCTCCAGTTCTCTGCACCCACTTTGATACACTTGCTTCTACCCATATATGCTAGCATAACGCTATAACTCCACCATCCGTTGCGCCATACTTATCCTGCCAATCTACTGCCTTCCCAAGCTCAATACACCTACCTTAATTACCTGCCTAGATTCACGTACTTTTCGTACAAAATCCCAAAAGGCCTGCCAATGGTAGGATTTACTCCTAACGCATAGCCATCAGATGTTTCAAGAAATCTACAAAGATGCTACTGTACGGTGCTACTCTCGTACGACGAGCTAATCAAACCAAGCGTGGCCGGGCTTAGATCTGTTTCCTGGCTACCGCATTAATGCTATCAAGTATAATATATGTATTAGTGATTGCTGGGAGGGGGCTACATGTCCTCCTTCTTCCTGTGGAGAAGCTTCTAGGAGAATTGGGAGGGGTGAGGGGCTTGTTAGTGCTTTTATTGTATTCAGTTAGCGTTTGGTGATCTTGAGGAGGAGGACTGATGTGTTATTACATGAAATTAAAGTTTGGGATATGAGAAGACGGTTTTAAGTTAGACTATATTGACTATGAACTCTTAACGAGAGATCGTCTTGGCTGTATATTTTATACGCTGGTCCGGAGAGTTGAGGAGAGCGAGCAAAGCGATGGCACTATGATAATAATGCCCACTGCTTCATGCATTGAATCTTGTCACGTTCAAAGAGAGTGCAAAGAATATTATCTAATATAATCAGCTCGGGAAGCAGCCATAATAGACTGCGGAATATGTAGGCAAGGTAGTACAGGTACGTGGTTGTGGTTGTGGAGTCTATATCAAAGGCTGATTCATGCGACGTCCAAAAAGGTGAGAAGTGCAAACTCTTAGCAAGAATCTGTTTAATTCATATAGTAAAACACAAACAAAAACATAAGAACTTTTACAACCAAGTAGTCCGCTTTGCTGAACCTATCTGTTCTATGTTACGGACCTATTTAAACTATAACACAACGAAAATACAAGCAAAGACTCAAACGCGGACGCTGATTTCAACTCCTTGAACAATTGAATTAAGCACCTATATAAACCCAAATTAGCAAAAGTAATCTCAAAACAAACAACCGAGACCAATTCACATTTCCCATCAAGGATTAAAATTGCCAGCAACTAACACTTAGCGCCCCTCGTCCGGGACGACGTTAAAACTAGCAACTCTCCGTGACCACTACCACACACCATTTACTTCGATGATCCACGGGGAGAGGTTCTTAGCTAGGCATTAACCATCGAGGAGTCTAGAGTGATAGAGATCGACCTCAAGCACCGTAAACACGTTGCTTGGGGAAGGATGTAGTTCAAGTTTGAAAAGCAAGTAGGAGAATCTGAACGTGGATCAGCTTGGGTGAACCTTTTTGTTTTTTTGACTCTTTTTTTTAGCAGATTACCGAAGTTAAGAGAGTACTTTGCCGATGGTATGCTAGCTATGCATCTGCAGTTCGGGTCTGGTGAATGTGTTGTTTACAATCAAGGCGAGGTGGGGCGGGCGGTGCGGAGCGAGCGGAGTGGCGCGGAGAGGAAGGTTGCTGACTGGAAACGACTGGTTACTTTCTAATTATATTTAGATGGTTTATATCCAGACGGCTTGAAGAATGTGCTGTAGTAATAACTGAAAGACCTGCATCCGCTGCTAATACCTCCCGAGCTGCCGCTGCCCCTCCTCCTTTTCTCGGCGCCATCGTGAAGAGTAACTAGTATAACTAAGTATATAGGTATTATTTGGATAAACCGTGAACGAGGCTGTCTGGTTATATTATTCATACTAAATCTTTCCCGCAGAAAAGCTACTATCGATAATCACAGCTCCTTGTGCTAGGAAAGGCGCAATCATTAGATTATCATCATCGCATCGAGGAGGAACTTGGTTCCGACCGCTATAATTAGAAGCTCATCTGGAAACTGCATAGCATAAAATTAACTAACCATCATTGATTTTACGCCGAGTACTTCGAGCTCTAAGAAGGATTGGAGGAAACTGTCGGACTTATATACTGGGAGCTTTCAAAACAGTGCACCGTGCTTCCTGTCAAATGAGCCTAATAAAACATCCTGGATACAGTATAGCAACCTCTTGATCATGCTTCTTCAACTTCACTTTCCTGCAATCGCTGGGCTTGCGCCTTCTTTCGCAATCCCGTCAAGTGATCCGCTTGATGGATTCGGCTGGAATCATCCCACGTGTTGATCAGCCACCTTCGCCTGAATTGAATAATAATAATTGCTGGGACCCTTCTCAGAGTGGTACGTAGGATCTTGTCGCAACGAGCAATAGCTAACAAATTTTCCACAGGTCCACGACCCGTGCGGCAATAAAACATTGATACTGAAGTCGGATGGGACTTGTCCTTTATACTGGAATGAGGATGATAAAGCCTATATACGTGCCTTTACTTTGTTTAGTTGTACTGTAACTGACGATTATAGAATGGTAGCTATTGCGAAGTTCGAACATTTTATTATTATAGTAAAAAGCAAGCTTGGGACCAGGCTCGCTGTGGTGAAGGAGATTGCATGCTCAGACAAAACAAGACTGACACACTGTCTGAATCTTCCAGCTTCTCGTTGTGTAATACCGGTGACCTAATCAATCGTTTCAACTTTGGTATCTCGTGGACGTGGATGAATGCGAAAGCTAGTACAACTCATGTTTCTCTTAGCTCGCCAGCTAAAAACAAGAACGATTGTGGTCATCAATAGCTAAAAGCCTTTGGGGGCATAAGTAATATGTGGCAAATACCCGTAGAACCTTGGTCTAGATAAGTTGGTGGTCCTCTATTGATCGCCGTGCAGAGGATACTGACTGAGGAAGATTGATTGATGACACGTTAGCGTTTGGGTTTCTGTTTGCTATTGTTGTAGGCTGGATCTCTTCACCCCAAGTGCACAATTTAACGTCAATGCCCGCGGACGCTGCTCTGGTAGAAGCGTTTGTTTTGCGCCGTTTTCGCCGAAACCGCGAGTCGTCCTCGAAATGATATGGACGAAGACTGCTCTCATCGATTCGCCCAAAGATTTGAATCGCGAACTCTGTAAAATGGATGGCAATACAGTCACATAATCTAAAAAGTACTCCAGGTGGAGATGGAAAAGCATAGCATGGGAAGCCCCTACGTCGGACATATACACGGCGGAATAAAGACCAAACGTACCAGCAGTACTAATGTATAACACTTCTCAATGGTGCACGCACTATACACAACCGCAAGTTCATTCCGCCGCATAATATATCTATAACGTAGTTGAAGGCAATCGACTTGGGGGCGGCGGAAGTTCCCCGCAAAGATTTCCTACCAGCTATTAATAGTCGTCGGCCTTCCTCGGTTCGACGGGGGATATTTGGTATCGTGGTTTCGATCGAAATTGATGTCCATCTCGTAATTGACTCCGTAAGAGTGTGGATGTAACAGGCGTCTAACATTACCTCAACGCGGTTTATATATGCTCGGTATGGGAACGTGCTAGCTTTGTTTCGAACTGAAGTATTGCTCTGGTATTCGGCTTGGCAGCGATAACGGAGACCAAAGCTGGACATGGACATGGATAAAGTTATTAGCTCAGACCAACTTCTTCTCGCTAGACATCTCTTTTACCCAAAAGCTAGGTTCAACGTCTGCGGAGTTGCGATAATTTCATTATGAGTAATCCTACCGAACCCGCTGATCCTTCTCGTAAATGCTGCGATGGTTGCACTAGTATGATAAGATTGTCGGACTCCAACGCCAGGACTTCTTTCGACCCTACCACGACAGCAATCAACTCGAACAATGTTACCGAGCCCTCCTGCAATAAAGGTTGCTGCCGCGGAAACAAAGACCTTGTCCAAGAGGCTGCTGAAGATGAATGCCGCGGTGGAAACGAACGATCGGTCGAAGACAAATATCAAGACACCCGCTGCTCTAGAGAGGAGAAGGAAGCAGCGGACGACGGCTGTCAAGATTCATGTTGCTCTGGAGAGAATGAAAAGTCCAATGGGCGTCACGGTTTGTCGGCTTGCTGTGAAGGTAAAGCAAGTCCTTGCTGCGATAGTGAGAATGTTGTTATCCGCATCATTGTATCTATACTGATTGCCCACAGCATCATGCATCGACCGAATCGCGATCCGAGAGTGCGAAAGCAACTGTAGCGAAGACTCCAAGAGTTGCGGGTTTCGCGCCAAGGGTACGGCCTGCGAGGCTCATAAGAAGCGCGCCCGTCACAAGTACGCGGCGAAGCTGGCTGCCTTTGATTGCATCTGCCGGGCTCTTATTGCTCTCGGCCAAGAGTCTTGCTGCATCCCAAAGGCACAATCTTTTGTGCGTAGAGATTGCACAATAAGAAAGTCGTCACGCAGCTCATATGCCTCTGACGAATGTTGCATGCCGCCCGGCAACAAGATTCCTCTTACAGTAACAGGGGAGGCTTCAGGGCGGCCTGCCAGCACAAAATTCCGCAGCAATAAGTTCATTAGCGTCGTTGGCATACAGCCAACCTCTGCTGACATCGAAAAGGGTGGCTCTGGCATCGAGCATATGGTTCTCAGTATCACCGGCATGACGTGCACTGGTTGTGAGACTAAGCTTCAGAGGGTCCTGGGAACTCTTCCGCCCATCACCAACCTGAAAACAAGTCTAGTCATTGCTAGAGCTCAATTCAACTTGGACACTGCAGCCATGTCCCCGGAGACCGTGATGAAGCATCTGGAAAGGACTACCGAGTTTAAGTGCGAGCGGATCTCGACGCAAGGAACAAATCTCGAGGTCATACCCACGGGCAATGTCAAAGACTTCTTGGATCAGCCGCTTCCTCTCGGCGTCAATGATATGCAACTGGTTGGCAAGGGGGTAGTGCGTATCAATTTCGATCCAAAAGTCATTGGTGCCCGCAATTTGATCGAGAACATTCCCAAATACCCATGCAGTCACGCCCCGCCTCTAGTTGACCCAGGGCTGGCTGCCGGCAGTAAACATGTTCGCGAGATGGGCTATATGACCCTCTTGTCCATTTTCTTGATAATTCCTGTATTGGTCCTCTCCTGGGCACCTCTCAGAAGCCGTCCTATCACTTACGGGGCTGTTTCTTTGGCCCTAGCTACTATCATTCAGGTTGTTATCGCTGGACCGTTCTACCCCAAGGCTTTGAAGAGTCTCATATTTTCTCGCATGGTTGAGATGGACCTGCTTATTGTTTTCAGCACAAGCGCTGCATATATCTTCTCGGTCGTATCGTTCGGATACCTTGTTAGCGGACATCCTCTCTCGACTGGAGAATTCTTTGAGACGAGTACTCTTCTTGTCACCCTCATTATGGTTGGCCGCTGGGTTGCAGCTTTGTCCCGCCAGAAAGCGGTTCAGTCTATCACAATTCGATCTCTGCAAACATCCAAAGCACAGTTGGTTACCAAAGACGGCACGAGCATTGACGAGATTGATACCAGACTACTTCAATATGGAGACTTTTTCACCGTCCTCCCAGAGCACCGCGTCCCGACAGATGGAATCGTCGTATCTGGCTCTTCAGAGATTGACGAGTCCATGCTCACAGGCGAATCCCGACTGAGCGAGAAGCAGGTCGGCTCCAAGATCATCGCCGGGTCAGTCAACGGGTCTGGCAAACTCGTCGTACAACTCACGCACCTGCCGGGTGAAAATACCATCAGTGTTATCGCCGGAATGGTTGATGATGCTAAACTTAGCAAGCCAAAAATTCAAGACCTTGCGGATCGTGTTGCATCCTACCTCGTCCCAGTGATTGTGTCTCTCACAATTCTCACCTTTGTTGTATGGATTAGCGTCGGGGTTGCAGTTCAGAGGAAACCGGGCTCCGATGCTGCGATTCAGGCCGTCATGTTTGCCATTACAGTCCTTATCGTCTCATGTCCTTGTGCTATCGGGCTTGCAGTTCCCATGGTCATCGTCATTGGTAGCGGTGTGGCTGCCGAACGTGGGGTTATTTTCAAGTCTGCCGACAGCATTGAGATGGCGTACAAGACAACGCATGTAGTCTTCGACAAGACCGGTACACTTACTGAGGGGAAGCTCAAGGTCGCCAAAGAGCACTACATCATGGAAAACGACGTTGCAAGCCAATCAATGATTCTCGGTTTGGTGTCAAACAGCAAGCATCCCGTATCTGCCGCCGTTGCCACCCATCTTGAAGGTCTTGGTACCACCCCTGCTAAAGTCGGCGACATTAAGACGGTTGCAGGGAAGGGCGTTGAAGGCAAAGCTGATGGCAAATTGATTCGTGGCGGTAACGCTCGATGGCTTGATGCGGAGTCCGATGGACATGTCCAGTCCGTGCTTGGTGAAGGATACACTCTTTTTTGCATTACACTGGACTCAAAGCTGTATGCTGTCTTTGGCCTCTCCGACACTGTGCGGCCAGAGGCCACTGCTACTGTGGCTAAGCTCCGGCAGAGGGGCATCCAGCTGTCTCTCCTGAGCGGAGATGACATGGGTGCGGTGCAACATATCGCTGCAGAGATCGGAATCAATTTCGATGAAGTTCGGTCTCGATGTGCTCCAAGCGACAAGCAGCAATACATTCAATCTCTGTTGCGAAGGTCAGTCGGCAAACCGAAGTCTACGGTCGTTTTTGTAGGAGATGGGACTAACGATGCCGTCGCCTTGGCTCAAGCAACAATCGGTGTGCACATGAGTTCCGGTACAGATGTCGCGCAGAGTGCAGCGGATGTTGTGCTTATGCGACAGTCCCTCGAGGGTATCTTGACCATGATTAACATCTCTCAAGCTGCCGTACTGCGTATAAAGTTCAACTTCGGCTGGTCCTTCGTTTACAATGTCTTGGCTCTCCTCTTCGCTTCTGGCGCACTTGTCAATGCCCGTAACGGTGTAGCGATCAAAATCCCACCTCAATATGCCGGTCTCGGCGAGCTGGTCAGTGTCTTACCGGTGATTGCCATTGCCGTTGGCTTGAAATTGGCCAAGATCTAAAGTTGGGCGGGACCTCGATCACTATCAGGTCAGGACATAGTGTGCAAGTGGACAACAGGAGGAGAGTTTGCAGGTTGCGTCGGCAACCGTGAGACGCGCGGATGGAATTATGCGGACGGAAAATTGGATATACACTCGTTTAAACGGTGACTAGCTCGTCGGTGATAATATATAGCAGTCGTCGGCCTTCCTCCGTGGCTTTAATCTAATAGTGGAGACAGCTTTTACTCCATCCACAACTTTACGGAGTATACCACCACCGCGAGTCTGCGCCACTCACCTTAGTAGCGTGCATTAATCGCAAATGACTAGGATACGGAGTAAAAAATAGCAGTGTCGTGAATAATTGAGTAGTAAGAAATCCATACAATTTGCGACGTAGCATAATTGCTTATATAGGACATTCGCTTACGCTGTTTGTGACCGAAAGGAGCGAAGAAGGAAGACCGACTCTTGTATACCATACCTATAATAGGCCTATTTTCGACATATCCAAGCTTGTTAAGTGGATCTAATTAAAGGGAGAATACTACTACCCCCGGCTGTAGAGTATGTCTTTTTTGGAACCGCACCCCTGCCAAAAAGGTTGACGGTTGATAAGTACGATAGAAGTTGAGGTCTACACCCTCTATACTTTTTACTTGTATCTGATCTTTTCGAATCTCCTATCCTTCCTCTATTTCCTCCAGCCGTGAAACCTTTTTACATTCCACGATGAGACTCAGCCTCGCCATTTGTCTAGGCTCTTTAGCTCTTAGCCATGGCTATTTTTTGGATGAGTCTTGTACTCCACATAAAGACATGATTACAAAGGGAATGAAAGGTGCCTTCGATTTTGCCCAGGCAGCAGCCGATATTTTCAGTTCACCAAGCGCAGATAAGAATATCTACGAGGCACAGCTAGATCTCACCAAATTTCTATTCTTGGACACGTTACAGAATCAAACTAGCAGGAAGAATGTGACGGATAGATTTGCCCAGGTCCTTGAGTATAACGTGAACGGCGGTAATCCGGAAAACACCTTTAAGGCCGCAGATTGGGACGACGGATCAGCCTCTATAAGCTTAACTGCCGGCAAACTTATCTTGTTTTGCGATGATACTCGTTTCGACGAGAACAAAGATTGCATCGGGAGACCGGCTGTAGGTAAAGCTTGTGATGGTCGCATGCGAGTTAGTAAGTCTTATTTCCATAGCAAAAATATTCTTTCCCCTCAAGTGCTCTGGAGCCTACGAGCCGTTGACGAGCCCTTTATCAGACCGTCCGAGAAACTAAAATCACTCATTTCCTAAGATAGCTCCTTAGCTACAGAGCTATCCCGAAATAGATTGTTTATTATGATACTAATTCGCATAAAGTGGTCGATATTGATGATGCATACAACCGCTGCTTTTCCCCGCCTAAAAACCAAGCAGCAACTGCCGTAATTGAATCACCAACCATCTTACGGTTCAGTCACTGACTTTAACGCAGGCTATGACCATGGCAACTAGCTACCGTTTCAAGACAGATCAGGCCTCCTTTATTCAATTGTGTCCTTGGTATTTGACACGGATGGCATCTGCTCAATATCAAACCTTGGGAGACCTTGGGACCGGCGGTGCGCTAGCTCTATCAACACAATCATTCGTGGCCAAGCAAAGTTATCATGCGGAAAGGCTACTTGCAATGGATACGATCAAGTTATTGGACGGCCGTATGCTTCATGAAATGACACATGCAACCCGGGGTAAGTATCTACCCCCGACTAGAGATGTCCCTTGGCCCGGAGGAAAGAATGGCCCCTATGGTAAGATGATTGAATTCTCTTTTAGTACTGAACCATCTCGAGACCTTTGAGATATCTCCAATTGAAGTCTAGGAAGATATCTATAAGATCTACAGTAGAAACCCCAAAGAAGTAAAGCTAATTTTCCGTTCTTTAGGATGGAAGTCTGGCGTAGAGATAAGCGATGAAAGGATTGTAGACAACGCTGATAACTATGCCTACTTTGGCATGGGAGCAATAATGATCTCGCCGAAGCTTGCTGGCGCCCAAAGACCAATGAGAGACGGAAGCATTCAAAACCTCATACGCGCCGGAAACGCGAAGAAACAGATGCGGCTCCTTGAGCGCCGTGATTCAAATATTACCCGTATCTACCCCTTATTTACATTTCCCCTCCTTGGCCTCATACTAACTCATTGCAGAGGAAATCAACAAAGCAAAAGTAAGGGCAACTACTACCGATAACACACATACCACCTCCACAGCGACAGACCTTAGTGCGTATCCTACAGTTACTCCACAGGGCGACGATTTTGGCTCTGCGAGCGACTTGGACGTTAAAGAATCCCTTCTATCGGTTATCGTGCATGATAGCACCGACGCACGAGTCACCTGGAGTCCTGACGAAACTAGTTCCGCCAAAAGTATATCAGCAACGGCCACTTCAACTTCCGTAAACTCTGCTGAGGAGTCTAAGTGCTAAGGGGAAGGGGAGGGAAGGCTCATCGGGCTTGGGTAGCGGCTACCTATAGGGTGGGTGGGTGATAAGGTAAATAAATGTAAGGTGGTAAAATTGTCGAGACTTGGAAAACTCGGGACCAATTGGTAAATCATGTACAAGACTACAGTACCAAAACCAAACCCTTCCCGTTATGTAAGCGAAGTGGAAGATCCTGACCCCCAACTACTAAAAGGTGGGGTAGGCTGGGGTGGTGGTGCTTTCCGCGGCGCGTCTTCCTACAGCACGCGCCAATGTCAATATAAAACCAACCAACACCCATACAACTCAACTGCATTCCAATTCTATCCAACTCCCACTGTTATGTTATTCACTCGCCGCACTTGAAAATATCCCATACCATTCACTCCCTTCTCCAGTCTTACCATTCCCAGTACCTTGAATCCTTTCCTTCCCGGAAGACGAGAGATGCAACACCACACCACACCAACAAGGGTCTTGTCTTTGTCAACCACTTTCTCATAACAGTCCTCCCCTCCTCTTCCCTCCTACGAGTCCTACACAAGCACTCGGGTCGCAATATGCTTCGCGATGGGTTGTCTGCGAGTATCTGGGCTCCCCAGCAAGGAGATCATTATGGCCCCCAACCGGGAGACTGGCACTGCGTCTGTGGCTACTCCAACTTTGCTAGGCGCACAGTTTGCAATAAATGCACGGCTCCGAGAGATAAGGAAGGTCTTCCGTCATTCGGGCACGCACCTGGCATGATCCCACAGCGGCAGACTTCATGGCATCAGAACGGAGCCAACCAAGTCTACGTGAACGGACACACAACACATGTTCCGGTAGACTACAGTTGGCAACCCATACACCAAGGACATCCTACGGCACTCAAAAGCAGTCATGGCAATCAATCGCGGACCGTTCAGACGTCCGACCCTCCAGCCATCGATCTGCTGGACCCTCTGAAATACGGTTTGGCCACGAGTCGCTGGGCGCCTAAGAACTATAGACCAGGACGGCAGCATTCAGATGGACCTGAGATATGGACACGGGTGCGTGAAGAAGACTAGTATGGCTAAACGTGCTAACAATAACATGAACAGACCGTCGCCAAGCCCAGACCACAAACCAATCACCCCTCCCCTCCTGTTTCCAAACCACCCGACCTCGGCCTTCCCTATGAAGTACAACATTATATCCTCGCAATGATTCAACGAATACTAGAGGAGGGCTGCTACGACTTTGCGTCAAGATGGGTACCAAACAAGCTGTTCGAGTACACCTGGACTTGCCCCGAAGCAGTGGAGCTCTCAACGTGGAAGAAGATGTTGCCCGAAATTCTACCTCCGAACGCAATCACACACGTCCCAAACACATCTCTCGAGAAGGGCTTATCAAATGCGGTACGCATACGCAATTCTGCAGTCCATCGTCACTTAAGCGATAACACCGAGATAAAGCGGATGGCACTGCAAGCTCAGAATATGATGGCGATGTTCTCGGATGTCACGAGGCAGAACAAATTGTATTATTTACAGCTTGAGTTGGGCGAGTGGAATAGTCTCAATGTAGTGGATCCACAGGCTGCTAGGAGCAAGTTGCAGAGGGCGTTGCAGGAGATAAGTGAGCGGCCTCTGGATGATATGGATTGGTCGCCGAACGCTGTATCACTTGAAGAAGTTGGACCTGAGACTGTTTCAGAAGCGGTACAAGAACGTGTACAGGTAGACCATTATTGTTTTGGGGATGAAATGGAGTTGGATTAGATACCCCCAATAACGGTACAGTGATTATTCGACCTTATGCTACCATTCTCACCAGCTTATGCCACCTGATTACGTAATGCCGCTAAGTACAGCTGGTGCAGCACAGTCGGCATGCCATATATCTTCATATCTTGCATTTTTCACTTTGCCAAGTTTTCCTCAACATTTTCCATCATGACCGCAGATATCCTCGATGACTGGAATATTGGTCAAATATCAGGATTAGTCAATATTGGCAGTCACAAGTTATGGATGAGCGTACGTGGTCCTGATCGAAAAGCCGGACAGCCGCTGGTAATCATTCTACCAGGCTTAACAAGTAGCACGGCAGGCTGGGCCGCTGTTCAACGCGGACTATTGTCTTTTACCCGAGTTCTACAGTATGAGAGATCAGGCTACGGAAAAAGTGAGTGTTCGCCCGAGAAGCCAACAGCGACAACCATTGCCAAAGAGCTTGACCAGCTTCTCAGAAACGCAAACTTACCGCCACCCTACATAACCGTCGCTCATTCCTGGGGCGGCATTCTCAGCCGAGAATTCCTAGCCTTGCGCCCTCACGACATAGTCGGCATGGTCTTCGTCGACGCCAACCAGGAACGCACGCTCGAGGTCTTGGATTGGCGGCCTCTAGCGCTGTCAGAGTCGGACCTGATGACTGGTGTTGACTACGACGATGCGACGGGCATATCGCAATCACACGCGCTCACGGGCGATGAATGGCGCGTCTACAAAGACACCGAGGGCACGGAACAGCACCGCAGACAGGCAGAGCTGGAAATCGCGCAGTACGCCGCCAGCTTCCCCGTCTTGGGATCCAAGGCCCAGCTACAAGGACACGGCGAGACGCCATTCCTCGGCGACCACCCCGTCTGCGTCATCAAAGGCGATAATAGGGTGCACCTTGAGAGGCTCCTGGATGCGGGCCTGGCGAGAGGCAATTGTGATGATGCTAGGGAGGTTTCGTTGAGGAACTTGCTGCGTGCGTGGGATGTGAGGGATCGCGCGCTGCAGGCTGAGATTTTGATGCTTTCGGGGACTTCTCGCTTTGTTGAGGTGCTGGGTAGTGGGCATAATGTGTATTTGACGGAGCCGGAATCCGTCGTTGAGGGTGTTGGATGGACGCTGTCTGAATTTTATAAGCTGGCGGAGCAGTGATGTTGTACGACGCCGTGGTTTATGGATTTGTCATTTGTGGGGATTTTGGGCTCTCGTCTGCACAAGCATTGCATGCATTGATATTGGAAATGGGCTTTAATTTCTATGCAGCGTAAACGCCGTACGGTTTGGCAGTATCGGAAATCTGGGGTATGGAGGTGGATGTGGAAGCATGAGTGGAGGCGGAGTAGCGAAGAATAGCCATATTATGGAACGCATCCATAGTGGTCCCAACTTTCTACAAATGCGCATAATGATACCTTGAACCACTTCTTGAAAGTCCATCGCACGAAGTCTTCTCGTGAAATTCCCTCACACTCCTTTTACAATGTACATAATCTCTATATCAAACTGCTTCCACGTCAAGGTACTGTACACAACTCTCAAATAACAGGACAGAATACAAAGCTAGTTGATGAAATCCTAACTAAGCAGGAGCCAACGATTCGCGTCCACGAAAACTCTCCTACTGGCTTGAAGCTTAAATCATTTTCCGCCAGAGGTCGGCTGCATCTTTTGGCGTTTCTCTCTACTAGCTGCGATATATATATTTATACATAACAACCATTTCAAAAACTCGCCTGTCTGTTTGGGAAGAACTTTTGGAACTGACTCTGATTCCAATATATATATTCTTCCAAAGATTGTTGTAAATGTACGTGTATAATATCTGAGGATTGCTTACTCAGTCAATACAAGCCATGATATATCTTTCACATCATGACGTAGTTTCATATACCCAACCGATAGCAACATCAGCAGATAGGATAAATTCAACTTGTGATTATATCTTATATCTATAAGACTTAGCCTTCACGTATCCGGCTTTACTTACATTAAAGTTGGTCATCGCAATCTATGGTAAAAGGTTCTGGTTACAATAGTCAGATGCGCTATGTTGCAGATTTTGTTTATTAATGGCATTAATGAGTAGGGTGGATGGCTAGAAGTCGGCTTTGGAGATTCGGAACTATACAATTCAATCCTTGAAGCCGTAATGTTGTAGGGTGGTGGCTTACTGTATTGTACTGTACGATGGGTTTTCAGCGGCGTTCGCGTAAACTATTTTGCTAATAGGGGTGAGGGGAGGGGTTCTCGCTTCCCCCTAACGTACCACGAATTATGAACACATTTTAAATTCTTTGTGATTGCACCCCCTTTACCGAGGTCTGGACCTGAAATCGTATCATTTTTATTTGGGCAAAGAGTGACATGGCCCTGATTCAAGCCGCATGGTGCAAATCACTGCTTTGGCGGAGTAGCTTGAGTAGCCTTTTATGCTGTAAGTTAACAGAAACATGGACATGCATTGGTAGGACTTTATGTTGGGGGATTGTGGAATTTACTGCGTATAATTTTCCAAAGTTGCGTTGTCTCGCGTCGTCTTTCGTTTTGTATTCTAGTGTCAAAGAAGCTTATCCAAAATAACACTTGTAGGAAATTTAAGCACGACCAAGTTATAGAATATATAAAGAGACATGCAGAGCCAGAACCAGAAGTAAACAGATTATTCTCCTATCTCGTATCAGCCTCATAACACACTTTCCCAATCCAAATCACATAATATGATCCGCCTCTCCATCTTCCGCAGCCCTGTCCTACCGTGGTAGCATACTCATCAACCACGGTCACCGGCACAACGACACCTCGAACACCTCGAACACCTCAGCACGGAAAACGCGCTATCCCGACAAAGCGTACACCACCACACTCTTCGCTCTACTAAACCACGCCGCCGACACCTTATTCTTCTCCAGCGCTCATGGGCACGCACCCTCTCGCCGGCTCCCTAGCTTCCACATGTATAACCGCACCGTGCTCCTCACCGATAGCATCACA
This sequence comes from Lachnellula arida, assembly GCA_007821475.1. Lineage (NCBI taxonomy): Eukaryota > Fungi > Ascomycota > Leotiomycetes > Helotiales > Lachnaceae > Lachnellula > Lachnellula arida. The sequence goes on from QGMF01000220.1 coordinate 16,267, forward strand.
TCACATCACATCACGCGCCAGAACCCGCTCGCGGACCCGTTCAGCCTGTCTCACGCACGTCGTGGGCGGTGGGGAGCACGAGCTGCATGTCCAACTCGGGTACTTGAAGAATGGTAAGTTGGATCCGGAACTTGGGTCGTATCCGTGTTGACTCTGTATACTGGGGGAGAGGAGAGAATGTTTGGCTGACGTGTTGAGGTTTTTTGTGTGGAAATGGCTTTGCGTGGATTAGGGGCTGGGATGTGGACTGGGAGGTTGTGGATGCGTGCGTATTGGATGGTTATTTGATATATCGGGCTTTGGGGTAGAATGAGCTTGGGCAGTAGGATTACACTATCGAGAGGACCTCTTTGGTTTCTGGGCTCATTGGTGTTGGTTGTTCAACTGTTTGATTGGCTTTGTGGATCTTATGGGAGAGGAGATTGAGGATTTCTTCGTTTCTGTTTCGTGTATGAGTAGGGGGGTGTTGAATTTGGCTGTTGTAGTAATCGTAGATATAAAAGAGAACATTTATGTGCAGCTCATGGAAGTGTCGGGAAGTATTCCTCTGTGGGCTTGAACTGATGCATTTCAAAGGAATATCAGATTGATGATATCAAAACGCTCAAGGTAGACCAATCTTGCAAGCGATTAGAATGTAAACTTTGGAGACGTTATCTAGAATTTGAATCCGAAGAAACAAAACCGAGAAGTCTCCTGAATAGCTGCCGCTATTCACACACGAACAAAAACATTGAGAGCCAACTTCCCTTTAGAGTGGGTTGCTATAATATGGGTATTTTCGTACAGCCTGAACGTAAATTGCGAGTACCTCTAACACCATGATCAGCATCCATAAGAACTTGAGACTTTCCGCTGCCAAATGATACATATGAGGACCGCGAGAATCGAACAAGTTTTATCCAAATTTCGAAATATGCTGCATAGGATATGTTTGCAATTACACCTATGCGCACCTTGGAAGAACTATCAACTAGTATGCTTATCATCAGCCGCAAAACTCGGCCACAGCGTCGAGATACGGGTTTGATATGTCGAATAGTGAGCTGACTACATATGGAGAGGCAGTGACCCGGCCCAGTTGGCAGTTATACTGGGTCTATGTAGTAAGATCCAGGTAATCACGACTTCCATACATCAAGAAAACTCCTATTCCAGCGAAGTTCCCCAGTTTGATGCCTCTAGGAAAGGTTTTCCGGAGGTTTCTTGCAAGGGTTGTCGCGTCCCTTAAGAACATGTGATAGGCAAAGCCCATCGTCAATTCTCGATCCCAGTCAATGTGTGCAAGCTTGCCCATCGTAGCTGCAGGCAATTGTATTTCAAAGTCCTCCTGAATTATCCGGATTACTTGAGCCAAAGCCGGGGTTGGTTGAGTCTTCAGGCCTACTTTATCCGACCAGTTGCGGCGGTAGGCGTAGGGGAAGAAGTTGTGGCTCTTGATTGGAAAGTGAGGTTGGATTTCGTAAAGTGTCTGAATGTAAATCTTCAGATGCTTAGCTGGGAGTGGTGGGAAGGCATAGCATTACACCTGCGGTACACCAGTTCGGTACCCAGTCCTGTCTCCACTGAACAACGAAATGATTCTTTAGGGACGCAAGATAGTCACGATTCCAGGGACTAGTGAAAGCTATGATCTTTAAACGTTCATTTGCCTTGATGGCCTCGGTGATAAGAGACAAAGAACGATGCGGAGATCCCTCGCTGATGCTGGAAAATTGCAGGACTGGAGGCCATCTCGAGGCTCCTCGAAACCGGGTATGCGAAAGTGGAAGGCGATGGAACATCTTCGCTGAACGGCAAGTTTATAAAGATAGTTTGTTGGTTGGTACGTTGTTTATCAGGGCAAAAGCTGATAGAAAACAGGACTTACAAGTTACGCGAGTTGTGTAACGTGTGCAAAGTAGCCAATTCAAGGAGTCGCAGGGGCTTTTTTGAAAGGTCGAGGTTGGCCGTAATCTGAAGAGGCTTCCGAAAAGTTTTATACTGAAGATGGCTCCGTGAGTTTATTTGAAACAGCCCAATACTAGCAGTACAATATCCAGATGCCAGTTTCCAGCTGAATGCAAGCAGCCGTCCGTCGGCTCCTTGCACGGCTTCTGCGAGGTGAGTTAAGCGGTGTTGTCTCGCCAAAAACCAGACACCATATGAGAATATCAGGTAAATTACTATGGCGGAAACTAATGCCAGTGCCGTGACTTGCGTTTCTTAATTATCAAGGAACAAGTCGTAAGGTGTCTCGCCTCGTCGTCGACCGGACAGAACAAATGCAAGGGATAAAACAAGCGCGTGGTTAATAGGACATGTCACATCAACTACACACGCCTAAATGCGAGACATCTTACAATTTGTGCATCTACAGGTTGATTGACACGCGTTTTCCGATCCGCTCTCCCCACGCGTAAAATACAAACGGAACTGATGTCAACGCCCATGCTTTGAATGTAAGCCGCGAGCCCCCCATACCTGAGCTGTCGTATACCTTCAAGCCTGCAAGCGGCAAGACACCGCCTACAAGAATCGTGTTTGCCACAATCGCGGCAGCTATGTCTAGACTCTAGACTGTATGCCTAGATTGAGAAAAATCTTCTCCACTGGAAATCTTCGACTACAGATGGCCATGGATAGTCAAGGACGGTCGTTTCCTTACGCACCTTCAACCCAAAGGCATTAATCAAGACAGCCATCTGCCTCAGCGGTTGATGTCGATATCGTAGAAGTTGATATAGTGGTCGGAGCAATGGTCGAGGAGGTGCTGCTAGTGTGCAAGGCAGTTTGCGAATTGGTTTCTGTACTAGAGGTGGTAGAATTGCCGGCGAACTCCCAGTCACATATAGCATCATCTCTTATATGGTTCTTATTGTCCCCTGCTCTCTTTCGGCTCCCTGTTCTTAGGTGGGACTGTTTCTTGTTCCAGATACATAGAGGTCCGGACCGTCCCTTGTCTAACCGTGGCCATCCTGCCTCCTTAATGAAAGCTTTCACCTTAGCAGGAGCGCCTGGGCCTTGAAGTTCCGGGTTTGTCGACATAAAATAAGCAGCAAGACCGCTAACAGAACCTGCAGAAGGAGACGTGCCAGACCCCCAGATATAGTCGTCATAAGATCCCTTACCAGCACACCGAATGCCCTCTCCAGGAGCACTAATAGTAAGAAGAGAGCCATGCTGCGAGAAGCTACTTTCCTCTCCAGTGATTCCGACTGAGCCGACGATAATCATATGTTTTGTTATATCTTCTCTTGCAAATATTGCGGGGACAGTATCAATATTCCAACTAGTAAATTTCTATTTACGAGTATAAGACTTAGTATAATGGACTCTCAGTTCTAGGAGGACATCTTACCTTATTATTACCAGCTGCCGCAACTACTACTACATGGTAATATTGGATGAGAGTTTTTAGCTCCGTCTTAAATGCTTGTATGAACTCTAATGGTACGTGCGGAGGAAAGAAGCCAAATGACAAATTCAATACGGCCTTCCCCTGTAGCTCTCGCGTGCGAATATCGACAATGACTGTTGCTAAATTCGTAAGAACGGAAGATAATGTAATGTTTCCATTCGGCTCGTATTGATGTTTTAGTATCACGATTTTAGAGTATTTTGCGATACCGAGATGTCCCCCACATATCTTATCTGTGATACAAGTGCCATGACCCCTTTCATCAGTTTCAGTTTGCCAATCTTCTCTTAATGATGGCGAAGGCCATAGCCATCTAAGGGAATCAAGGTGACGAAATTCTTGATGTAGCATATCTAATCCACTGTCTAGGATATATATTGTAATATCCTTGCCAGCCGTTGAATTATACGCATAATCTATCGTGTCTGACACACTCGCATAAGGCGTTTTTGGCTGTGATATAAATTTTTGCTCGGGGAAATCATTAACCTGACCATCAAAGGCATCTTCGAAGATACTATCTCGTTTCCTGAGCTTGATATCATTTGCTGGCTTACAGGCTGCAGTTGGTATTTCGATGTTCAAAGGATCGGGATTAAAGCTACTATCCAGTATAGCACTCTTAATCTAAGCAAAATATAAGCCAAATATAAACTAGAAGTAGGTGTAGGTTAGAATACTTACCGCTGAATTTATATTAGTGAGACTGGCAGCCGTTTTCCAATCCATTACTCCTATAAATATACTACTTGTATTATTCAAGGCTATCTCGCGGCTACTATTTGGCTCTGATACTTGATGTAATGTATTTATAATACTATTAAGCTCCTCTCTACTGGCGCTCTTAATAGGGATTACCAAGTATCTATTCGTAGCTGTGCTGCTGGCAGTGCGTTTCGTAAAAGATGCACTAAGTGAGACGGAGGAGACTCCTATGAAGCTGTTCGTGGTTGATGATACGTTGCGAGTCGTAGTATTGGAAGCAGAAGAAGAGACCGGAAAGAATGCCGTTGAGTGACCAATACTAGTAACATCATGCACTTGAGCTCGAGGACCTAAAAGCCGGCCGTAACTTATAGAGAAAGAGCCTAAAAAGGCAAGAGTACTAAGAAGCTTCATGATGAAGTAAAGAATACAAGAGCTTTACAGTGACGAAAAAGTGAGGTAGAAATCCGAGATCTAAGAATGAGGATAGAAGATATCCTAAGAAAACGAATCAGAGAAATATAGATAGGTTGAAAATTAAATTAAGCTCCGATTTTTCTATAGTAAGGATTCGTATTCTATTTAAAGCGTATTATTTAAAACTAAAAAGGGAATTAAAAACTTTTCGGCAGGGCGCAGTATAATGCTAATCCTTCAAGAAGATTATATTGCCTTATAATTCCTAATTAGGAAAACTGGTTCGACTACTAGTCGACCTTCCTTCCTTACTTCCTTCGGCCATATCGTCAGCAATTGTCCCACTTTATATATGCCAGTTTCACCGTGAACCCCCTTTTCGGCGAACTATCAGCTATCTACTCGTAAGCTTTCTTCTAGACCTCTAAAATTTGGGCTAGCAGATAGCATTTCAATCGTACCCGGTTTGGCGAGCTATGGTGCTATAACGTTGAAAGATAGCAAGCTTTTAATTTTGTTTTGTGGTGTTTAACGCCGAGGGGGAGAGGCCTCCCGAGCGGCATTAGGGCGGGACAAGCTAGGTATAGTTGCAAGTGTTATACACCACGCCCAGAAGTCAAAATCCAGCCATGTATGCGTGTCCTTCCAGCTAATAGTCTCCCTCCGCCATTCGAAAGAGATATTTGCACAGTGTTTTTGAAAGAAAGTAATTGCAGCAAGGTACAAGGCTATGAGCCCAGTGGAGGGCTGGTGTGTCACGGTGAAGTGTCACCTGTGATGTGAGCTCAAGTGAGCTGCACAAGGCATTTGATGGTTAGTTAACTGCTAACTTTTCGTCCAAACTAGAACTGAATCAATAAGATGAAGGCAGAACCAGCTCTATTAGTTGAACTATGGTTTGAACTAGTGGTTTTATACTAGCGCGAAACCAATTAAGAACTAGTCAATTAGCAGTTAACTAGTAGTCAAGCCCTACTATTTAGCTATTTATAGGGGTCAAAAGTCTCCCCCCTCCTTATATCTAGTAATAAATACTCAAAGAACTTGAGATATATTAAATATTAAGAACCACAAACTAACCATTTATATTTGCTTAACTGGTTGGTTAACTGCCTAAACTAGCTAGCGCCGATTTTATTGGGTATTACCCCCTAGAGGCCTGTAGAGGCCCCTGAAATTAGGAATAGTGAAAACCATAGTTCTGGTTAGCCAGTTAAATGGTTTGGTTGGGTTTTTGAACCAACTATCAAATGCGTTGAGTGAGCAAGAGAGCAAGTTTTATGTACGCGAAATGCAGATATCACGTGCTAATCCAGCTACCAATCCCCTGACTAGAAGAAGAGTGAAATCTCACAGCCACGATGACCTTGCACAGCTAAATGGTAATAGAATAACAGGTATCCGAAATGCTTCTAAACTCTGTCTCTCTCTTGAATCAGTAATCTTATCAGAGGGGGTCAATCACGTGAGCTGTACCCCACAATCTGCTCACCGCGGGATAAGCACTACCCACAAAGCTCCTTCCATACATGTCAGTCACGATACCTATATCACCTACCATCGCATAAATTCCAACATCTACTCCTCTAAACCCATCTACATCCCTAATTCCACCCTACTATACCATCTACCACCTCCAAAAAAACCAAAAATGCCCACCAGTATCCTAGAACTCACCCTCCTCCTCACCAAACCCCCCACCCAGCCCAGCGACCCCAGAATCCTCACCTCCCTGCAAACAGTCCGCACCCACCTCGCCTCACGCATCCACCCCACGCACTCCCGCTTCTTTACCCCCACTTCCACTTCCCCTTCCACCTCCCCTTCCACCTCCCCTTCCCCTTCCACCCCGCGCGAAATCTACATCCTAGGATCCTGGCCCTCCATAACCGCACACCGCGACTTCCTATCCTCGCCACTAAAGAACGAGATTCTAGGGCCGCAGGAAGACGTGCTGGAGTTTGGATGGAGTGTGCATGTGGAGATAGGCGAGGGGGGACGGGTGCCGGAGGCGCCGGTGCTGGGGATTATGCGGGTGCGGGGAGAGCAGGGGGGGATTGTGGGGAGGTGGAGACGGGTGGTGGAAGAGGAGATGGAGATGGAGATGAAGACGTATGCTGTGTTTGAGGGACGGAGGTGTGATGAGGGGGAGTCGGAGACGGTGGTTATCACGGGGTGGGCGAGCGAGGGGGACTATGAAGCGTTTAGAGAGAAAGCTAGGGGGGTGGATGAGGAGCTTATGGGGGCGTGTGAGGGGGTGAGCGTTGTGCTTGTGAGGGATTTGGAGGCGTGACGTGAGATGGAAGGGGAATGCATGTGGAGTGGAGTGGAGTAGAGCATGGCAAGGAGATTTTGGGCTGCATGGTTGATTAATCTAACGTCAAGGGACGGAGCATTTCGCAGCAAAGCTTAGAGCCATCAAGGCAAGCTCATAAACAACTTCAACATCTTGGGGTATCTCGCAGCAAAGCTTAGAAAGCCATCAAGGCAAGCTCATAAACAACTTCAACATCTTGGGGTAATTAGGCGTCCCCAGACCCGTCACCGGATCCCACCCTATCGTCGAATTGAAGCCAGGCGTCCCACAACCACGATTTCCTCCAGTTGTGATGTCGTTCAAAACATGGGGATTTGCATATAGCGTCGGGTTCAAAAACCCCACTGGTCCTTTCCCCACAGCCAGTCTTTCTTCGTTGATCATATTCACCAAAGATGCAAAGGTCGGCGTGCTGGCGCTGGTGCCGAAGGTAAGAGAGAATGCCCCATCAACAGCCACGACGTAGTTGGCACCGTTTGCGGACACGTCGGGATATCCCCGGACAGTTTGAGAGTTGTTGAACCGGTCTGCGCCGTAGGGGATTTTGTTCCGAGCAAAGAATGTTGACATGGTTGATCTCTGATACGAAGCCATCGGGAAAACATTACTGAAGCCTCCACCGGAGAAGATGACTTTTTCGCATGCACTTTCTGGTGCAAGGACTGAGGATCCGTTCAGGACTTGGGTAGCACCAACAGACGTGATATATGGGCACGTTCCCGGAAACGAAGGATTGAATTTTCCACTCGCCCCGTTGTTCAAAGCTCCTGTTTGATGATTGATGCAAGTACCTCCATTCCCAGCTACCCCAGAATCGCCGGATGAGTAGAGAATGGAAACGCCTTGCAGTCCAAGCTTCATATATTCCATGCACTGTCGTTGAACATATTTTGATGTCAAGTCGGCTTCATTGGAAGAGTAGCTGATTGAGATAACTTTCGTTGAAGCAAAGCCACCACAATTAAGGGGTCCATGGAAGCCCCCAGGTTCTGGATCAGGATATTGCCCATCTACACTTGAATCCTTGGAACCGCCACCCTCGAAGGTACAATAGCTTCCATCAATGGCATCAAGGAAGTTGTTGAAGCTCCCTGATTCAACAGTATCACCGACTTGGTACAAGGTTACATGTTGCGGCGCGATGAGTGCCATGCCGTATTGGAGGTCAAGGGCTGATTCGCCATTGAAGCTGAAGCTCTTGTTTGTCGTTTGAACAATGGCTCCGTCGATGAGATTCGTATTTGGCGTTGTTTGTGTGACATCAGGTGCGAATTCCTTGAACCACATGTTCAAGTCAGACTGCAGAAATGCTTGTGGGGTGAATTCCACGATTCCCAAAGTATTATTCTTACCCGCTTTGTTTCCAGTTGGAGCCTTGTAAAGCGCCTGCAGGCATGGAGGAGTAATCATCGTGTCGCAATTATCTAACGTCATCAAAGCATTCTTCACCTCATCACCCTGCTTTGGATTCGACGCATCATTTGGAGATCCAAGTTTGCCAGAAGAGGTTTGAACGTCCCGCTTGTTAAGTTTGTACAGTGGTTCAGGCAGCCGCTCATCGGTTTGTACCAGCCGAGGAGCACCAATCTTCTTGTCAAAGTGAACGGTTGGCGTTATGATATCGACGTGATCCACGAGGTGGACAGGGATGCTATATTCCTCGCAGGCGACATGTTTGTGACCGGAATGATGATTGTACAGGTAGTATTCAGCTTTTAGAAGACTTTCCGCCTCGCCCACTGTAGCGTTGAATTCAATCCAATTTCTCGACTGTGACGTTCTTATCCGGCTGGGCTCAATCCCAGAGCCATGCAACCAAGACTTGACCGCAAAGACAGTCTCCGGGCTGGGCGAAAATGTCTCCGCCACTTTTGCTGCTGACCAATGCTTGCCATAATTGTTGGAGAATGGATGCGAGACCTGGTCGATGAATTCGTCCACACGATGCAAATTCTGTTGAGCAAGACCTATCCTCACTGGAATGGCAGAGCTTGCATGTAGGCGAGCTTGCTTGGACCAATCTGATGGAGGTGCCGATCGACTTTCGTGTACTACATGGCGCGTTGCTGATATTGGAGATGCAGACACTGCTACCACCAGGGCAGCAAGTATCTGAACGACAGCCTGGACACGCATGTCAACCTTGGCAATACTAAATTGGAGCATCTGATTTCATGATTTGAAGGCGGAATTCATCCATATATTGCTACATAATGTGGGACGGGCTATGTAATACAACATGCATGTACTGAAACCCAGATAATGAGGATAGTGACAGTCCCGGGCTGATGGTTTCTCATTGTGTGTTGCCGCAAACCTTGCTAAGGCTTGCGGGCTCAGTGAGACGCGTTTGGTTTGCAAACTGCTCTGGCCACGCAATCGCATAGATAAATCCCACATGGACCCACCTGACGCAGAACAAAATGCTCGGGACACCATTCGTGCGAAGCGAAAGCTTGCTTTGAAGTACTGTAGATCAAATGCGACACTTAAAGACGCAAAATGTGCTTATTTATCGATTTGACGGTATGCGGAAGTCAGATCTTAGCCTTGGCAATTAAACAAATAATGGTGATTGCCACATGGCACTGTCCGCTGGCGGGGCGGGTTCGACATGCTAGAAGCTGAAATGCGTTAAAGGCACGGACGCCAGGTGAAGCACGGCCTGAAACAATGCCCACAATTTCTCAGGACACACCAGATTTGAGCTTGGTATATTTCTCAAAAGTCTTCTTCTGAAGCGCTCTCTGTTCATTCACGACTTTCCAAAGCTCTGCGTTCTCCTGGCGAAGCTTTTCATCTCCGCTTGAAGATGCGGTGTGTGAAGAAGTACTAATAGGCTGGGAGAATCTGGCTATGGCGTCTTCGAGTAAGTCTGCGGGCAGCCCTTGGTTCTCGACGGCGCGACCAAACTTGCTGTTGCGAACCGTGGACTTGGACAATTGAGCAGTAAAAACATACTGACCCTCGCCAAGCTTAGGCTTGACCACTGTACTTGCCCGAGTCAGTCTCTTTGGAGGGAACGGCGATGACATGAGAAGATTGGTAACAGGAGCATTCAAGTCCGAAAGCTCTGATGAGAAGGCACGCCGACCAGTGTCCCACTGGGCAATCTTGCCAGTCGCATGTCCCGAGAAAAGGTAAGTTCCATCATAACTAAGACCAATGCACAATGCTGCACCTGGCTCAGATGGCGACGTCCAAGGGGGGATTGTAATCTGTACTGGTGTCGTCTGCAAGGTGGTGTCGTAGAGGGGGTTTATAGTTGAGTTTGGCTGGCTGAACTCGATCAGTTGCAGTGAGCCATCGTCAAAACCAGCATACACAGCCCTATCGCATGGATCGAGAGCTAGACAAAGTGGCGTTGAGGGGAGCAGAAATGTTCGAAGCAGGTCCCCAGTGTTGTAGTTCCAGGCAATTATTGTGTTATCCTTGCTCGCTGAAACGCAGATGTTTGTCGAGCTTGAACTGTGGCCAATAACAAGAGATGTTATGGCAGCACGGTGGTTGGATAGGCTTCGAAGAGGTTGTTGCGTTTCGCTTGAGCTTAAAGAGAGAAGGCGTGGGATCGACCAAACATGTATATTCGAGTCTTCGGAGCCTGTAACCAAATGTAATTGGGTTGCAGCTAGGCAGGAGACAGTTTGCAGATGGGCAGCTGGGGTTGACACTTGCCGGCCGGTACACACCTAAATGGAGTCAATGACCTGAATTCTTGTACAGGCGCAATGCTGCTCACCTCCCATAATATAATCCTTCCTTCAGCGGTTCCTAACACTAAGATGCCATCCCCCACCAGCGCCAGGTTGTGTATTCTCTCTGGAAAGGATATCAAAGCCTCTTGGTTCCCCCGCTCCCTCGAATAGACATGGACGACCGCTTTGTCGGCCTGTGCAGCGAATATGTGTGTTGAGCTTGCAACCAGCGAGTTCACCGGTGTGGAACTCTTCTTGAATGAGGATTTGATCGTGTGCGTTGGGTGTAGTTCGTGTAGATATATGCCAACATCTTTCGCAATGGCCGTGTTAGCAGACTTCGGCTGAGCACGAATCGACGTGATGAGGCCTTCGGACAGCATGTCTTGTCGCCGTATGGCCAGTCTGGGTCTCGTAGAAGGGATCTCGGGTGAAATTCTCTCACCTCCTGGAGAGTACTGTACGCGGCGGGAGGAAGCGACTTGTCAAATGAATATCAGGTCCAGGTCTTCGATCTTGATTTGTAAGACAAGAAATATGCGGGCGATCTGCTGTGAAGGTGGTAGTCGTCGTCGTTTCAGATTGTTGGTGGTGGCAGAAGAAAATATATTTACTCGTACTGTACTGCATAATCCTGGAATAAAATGCGGCCGCGGCGCGCGGCCCAGTTTGCTCTTTCGGCAAACTTTTCACCCCTCCCCTCCTTTTTGCCTGTCTCTGTTTGCTTCCTTCACTCGCCTCATCCTTCTTCACCTTCCTCTATATTATATATGTGTGTGTATATACGGAATATACACATATATATTCTACATTCTACATTCTGCATTCCCATACTCCTTTCTTTCTCTGTCCGCCTATGTTATTGTATCCTTACCGTGACAGATCCCTGGCAAGATCCACCAGATCTGTTGGACACTTCTGATATATCATAAACCTCCCCTCAGTTCATCTCCCCCCCACCTAGACACGCATATATCTGTCAATTCATTGTTCATCTCAGCGCCACCCATTTCTTTTTCCTCACCACAACCTTGAACAATGACAAAGTTGTCGGCGCGCGCTCCTTGTTTCGGATAGACCAATTGCCTGCTATATGATTAAACCCTTTAAGCCAAGGGGTTAGGAACATTGTCAGATTCACAAACCTCATGCTACCTTCATTGAGACATGAAATTGATGCCCGATATTCAGCCTGCCTACGGAGGTTCCGGCAAAAAGTCCGAATACTTCGTCCCAGGCTAAATAATTACGCTTAAGACAAGGCAAAGGGGCTTGGAAAGTATATTCAGGACTTTTTGCCGGAACCTCCGTATGCCTTGCAGAAATATCACTCTTTTTACTTGACCCAGTCTTTAAACTCCTTTGCATCTTCTGCACGTTGACGATGCATGCAAGTTCAGCCCTTTCTTCCTTATATATATCACATAAAGAACAGAATGCGCACCTCAGAGAAATCACAAGAGCCTGTGTCCACCAGAAGATTTGTCTCTGGCATAAAAGGTCCTTTGGCCCTTCAACTGACACCTCGGTCGCTGGCAGATGTGGAAAGCTCGTTGCCATTCAATAGATCAACATTTGGTTCCCACAAGTTTCAAAAGACAACCCGGGAATTTTCTGAGGATCGATACTCAACAAGGCAGCGCAGCAAGTATACTCGACTGCCGTTACCAATCCGAAGTCAATACAGAGACACTCCCATCTATCGCAAACTTGGGTCACCGCACCCAGGCAACTTTCCAATCTCACCACCTAGCTCCTGTGGCGATACGGTGGACGACGGCAGTAGTATGAATACCGAGATTGACAAAAGCTACGAAACCATGGTAAATCTACCTCTTTTCTGCCAAGGAGACCCTAAACTGATATCATGCAGAGTGCCTCAAATGCAGGCCAGATGACTGACCACAGAGAATATACGAATTCATGGGCTTCAATTCCTACAGAAATATATCGAGACTCGGGGTTATCATTCCAATGCATGGGTGAACCGCCGGCTCCCAATGAGGCTTCTTGGTTCAGTAGCCCTTCTGGACATTCTGGTGGCAATCTTGCCAGGCCTTGCCCTAGTCCTCTTCCTTCTGTTCTCTCTAGAAGCATGCCGGAAACGAGGAAAGTCGAATCATGGCTAAGTGACGCCAGCATTTCCGATGAGGATGATGAGTATGATGACGATGATGTTTTAGTGAGTCTTCTGGTCTCCACTAGTTTGAGTCTCTCTAACTTCACCAGGCTCAAGCAACTTCGTTGGCTCCTTCGAAGGGCCGTGTTATCGAAGTGAATACCAGACGTCCATCTAGTCTTTCGATCAGCATTCCTCCAAGGTCATCGTCTTTGAAGGGTACAAATGCCAGGCCGATCACTCCGGACCCTAGCAATGAAATCTGGATGGAAGATGAATCTCCAACTACGCCAGAATTCTGGACTTCACCTCAAGCCAAAAGGCGATCTGATATCGAGCTTTTCAGTCCACCTGCCTCCCCAGGTCAACATCAACGCGTCCCTTCTGCCGATTTCCATACCGAAGTATTTCCCCCTTTTCCGGATTTGGAACTATTTGGTCATCCAACAACCCCGCCATTGACGTTCACGAATTCTACAATCGATGTCATCGAAGCTCTCGAAGACTCAATTACTTATTCCCCGGTCACGCAGCTATTGCATGACACACCCTGCATTGTCTGTGTCCGAATACTCCTCGGCCGATCAGATGGACATTTGTCAAAAGGTCCTTTCCCCCAATCTTTGCCACCTCTCAATCATGATATGCGGTCTTTTCGACCTAACAATCAAAACAAACGACGAGTTACATTCAGTACATGTACATCCGACACGAGCGACTCATGGTCAGCGTACTCGCAGACCCCTCAAGTCGACAATCCTCGTGTAACCTACCAATCCTATCGAAACGAGCCTTCAAACCCAGCAGCACTCCAAGCCCTCCGCCGCATATTCCCCAGTAGCACACGCAGCGCCTCAGCCCTCTACGCCCACATCCTAGCATACATATTCATCACTGATCTCCAGCCATACAACGACAAGTCATCAATCAAGGCAGCTAGCATACTAGGAATTTCTCTCGATGATTTTTCCACGCGTAACACCTTTGGGATGGGACAAGTCTTTGCGTCCCCGCTTACGAGGTTGGAAAAGGGGCTGATGCTGCGCATCCGCGGGCTTGTGCAATCGATGCGCGAGTCTCCGGTCGGGGCAGAATGTCTTGATGCATTTTTGCGTTCTCTGGTTGAGGTGGTGAGGGCTTGTGAGATTTCTGCACAGTGAACTTTGTTGTTTCTAATTGATTCTCGGGTTTGATGCTCCCTTCTCTTCACGATTGACTTTTATTCTTTGCGAATACCCGGCGTTGTTGGGTTTTGGCTCGCTGTAACTTGGCTTGTATACCGTCTGTTTTTGTTATTGTTATCAGTATTGATGTCCTGTATTGTGATTGATACTTCGGCTCCGGGTCGTTGCGTATATGCGACTCTTCTTCCTCTGTGGGCGTATAAATCTAGTGTATATCCAAGAATACCTACACTGTTCTGTGGAGATCCTCATGTACTCTACTGGCAAACTTGATGACTTCTGATCAGGATATAACTCTCGTAAGAAGTGCATAAAGCTATAATTTGGTATCTCCTCAAGCGCAATGCTCGATCAAGACGAGACATCAGGAGTGAAAAGGAGCATTATCACGTGACCTAAACCTCCTCTCGTGGCTAGATTCGCATAGTGTGCACTTTCAGGGGTGAAAATACAACTTCAATCGATCATGATGTCTTCAAAAGATCTGAGGAAGAGCATGGCATGGCTATTGAGAACTCAAATATAGTAGACTATGTCTAAGTTTAGTGAAGCCAGAGAAAACTCTTCGCAGTTGTTTTGACTGTAAGTCGATCATAGAGCCGAAAGACCAACCGATCCATTGGAATGACTACTAAAATTGGCAGAGGTGGAAGGGATCGTTTGCGCTGATTCCTCTTTAGGGTATGATTATTTATACCTGGGATGTTTTACAACTAGCTGGTTCCTGCTGGGGTTTCCCTTTGGATAGCTCGGTAGCAATGTTAAAGTCTGTTTATGAGGTTAGTGGTCTCCCAAATGAGCCCACATCACTTTATTGTGATACAGAATAGTTAATCCATTTTTAACTCATATACTGGCGTTACAATAACCTCTAGACTTAAAGGATCCCCAATCAAATTCAATACCAGTTCCTAAATCAAGATTTCGGCTTTCCAACTATCCGCACGTCAGTCTCCATTCCTCAACCTCACAAAACAGGAATAACTTACAAGAAACACTTCTCCCATCCCAATCAAAAACCGCATAAACATTCTTCAAAAACGCCGTCCCGAGAACAATCAAACCCTGCGGCCACTCGGTCCAATTCGGCGCCTCTTCAACCAGCAACCAACACTCCTTCACCGGATGCTGACAGTACCTCGGGTGCTCATCCTCGTACCTCATCGTATAATCTTCTCCCTTCAACACAACCTCTTGTCCTGGAAGCCCTAGTGTGATGTGCGGGAGCGACGAGACGGCGTCGCAGTCGACGATGTCCCGGAACGTGCACGCGCTGTGCTTGACGTTTATCTTCCACAGCACTCTCTGGGCGAGATGCAAGGGGAGCAGGATACCGGGGTACGTGGTCCAGAGGGCCGCGGTGTGGTTGTGGAGGCTGGAGTTGAAGAGTATGGTGTCTTGGCCGCATTCTCTGCTTGTCATGGCAAGTGAGGTTGCTTGGATGTTCCAGTACGTCGTGTTTTCCGGGTACAGCGAATGAGACACCAGGTCCCCGTCAAACATATCGTCGTCGTACCCGCCTAACGTCAGATCGCCCGCGGTGTTTCCATCTCTGGGGATCCGGAGAGCGAATTTGTTCTCGTCGAGGATACCCTGCTCAACCATGGTGTGGAACGGACTGGAGAGAAGGTTTTGGTCATGTGGGGTATTGATCATGGGGCCGTCGTAGCCGAGTCCCAATACGCTGTCAAACTGAAGGATATCCTGATCAGGGTATACCTCCGTGTAATACTTTAGTTCCAGGAATTGCTGCCCGGGGACCTCTAGTTCGCCAAGCCGGAGCGTGTCCTCGTTGACGATCCCGAAGGCGCGAAGAGGGTTGTAGAATTCCTGGAGGATGGTGCCGTTTTCGTGGAAGGTGGAGGATGCAGAGGAGTTGTACTTTTCTTTTGTATCGTCGTTGCAGTGGGCGCCGCCGCAGGAGATGGATGGGACGAATAGGTCGGCGGCGTTTAGGTCTACGATGGCGCGGAAGGATTGAGGTGGTGTGCCTAGAGTGAGGTTTGTTGTGTAGAACCAATATCCCGAGTCCTGTCATATCTTATAAATCTTGCAACTATTGTACTCTCATTGAGCTATTCTTACTTTCAGTGTAGAACCCGATTTTTGGTGGCTGTTTCCATTAGTTTCGATAAGCGGGACGTCTTGCCCGGGTCCGTTTTGGAGGGGCTTTTGGCTCCCTTCATTTTCATGTCGTTTGTTTATCGAGTTGGTTGCTCGCTCATTGTTGTTTTGATATAATGGAAGGGAAAACTTCCCCGCGTTTACGAATGTAAAGAGTAGAGCAATGATAAATGCAAAGCTAGAAGCCATTTTTCTTAACTTCCCTTTCCAAGGAAATATGACAGGAGATGGAGGGGATAATTCAGAGTTTAATCATATACCTATGTCAAGAACACTTCACAACAAGTTAGTAGAGGGCGGTTGCCTATTTATAAAGTTGCTTTGTGACGTGATGATTACGGCGTGGGTTGATCCTTCTTGATGCCTAGCGGGGTTGTGTTTCAGCCTTTACCTACGCGAGGCAGATTCCACCCCCTTTCTTAGAAGTAAAATCCAAGGTCAGAACTTAAAACGGACTACGATCGTCGCATAGCAATTGCAGTGACGTATGTCTATGCGGAGAAGTAAAACGTACAAGCCATGTTGCG
This sequence comes from Lachnellula arida, assembly GCA_007821475.1. Lineage (NCBI taxonomy): Eukaryota > Fungi > Ascomycota > Leotiomycetes > Helotiales > Lachnaceae > Lachnellula > Lachnellula arida. Next base: position 32,755 of record QGMF01000220.1, read on the forward strand.
TACAACATGGGATTTTATGTCAATCGGACCTACAGCCGAACTCGCCTAAGCCCCTGAACTAGTGTAATGAGGACAACGACATACTTTCCTCGAATTACCCATTTCATGTTATCCTGTGGGGCTTCGGCAATAAGATTGCTCTATAATACTTTCGTTGCGCTCGCAGCTAGTGTAGATACTTGCCCGGTAGCTACAAGAGATATACTAGCAGGGGTCTGAAGTAAATGTAGTCCCATGGGAACTTACTTCATAGATGGACATAGAAGGAAACTACTTCAAGAAGTGTTACTAGAAATTCTTACGGAAAAAGCCAAAGCAGAAGGCTCTTTAGAACAACCTGAGGAAAAGAAACGCGGCACTTGTCATGTTCGAGAGTTGTTCCCCGCCCGTGATATGTACAAATTCAGATAAAATAGAGGCAGCAGGGCAAGAAGTCATAGCAAAAGGATATGGAATTGATACAAATCAGCAGTAAAATTATTGATTAGTATCGTGGAGGCTCTTGCTAAGACTGCTACTCAGCTCCAACCCCAAAGAGAAACAATTACAAGCAGTGAATCCCAGGGCGTATCAAAAATCGAGAGATATCATGGTATCAATGCGTGCCAGCTTGTCCGGTACTCCGTCGATCATTGTCATCATTCATAAACGAGTGTTTTGCCCCGAATCTAGAAACGCCAAAAATGCAAATGTCGGCCGTCTATACAGTTCCCCCCTCATTATGGTCATGGTTGTAGATATCCGCTTGCCACCTGCCCTAAGTCCGCTTTAGTCTGCACACCAAGACTATTCTTCAAAAAGCAGACGGAATTTTCAAGTGGGGTTGCCGCTGAAAACATAACCCAGCTAGCGGCGATGCACCCATCTGTCTGGGCGCAAAAGTCGAGACATTGCGGAAGCCCGCTCTCGGTTTGGTTCTTGATGTCTATCGTTTGTCCATCCTTGGGGAGATATTTGGTCTGGCAGACCTGGAGAAATTTCTTCCCTGGAACCGTCGAGTTGTAGATGGTATTGTGTACCAAGGGGCATACCGCGGCATCGAGCATCATCGTCGTCGTGCTGGGAGGAGATATAATGGTTGCTGTTGGCATAATTGTGGTGGTGGTAGTACTGTAGAATTTGTTAGCTTGCCCTATAGAGCCTGTGGAGTTGGGAGGGCAATTACACTGGTCTATCTTTTGATTTCTCCTTCGCTACCACTGCACCGCCAACACCACCCCCAACTCCTCCACCGACTATGAACGCAATAACGACTAGTATGACGGTGGTAATTAAACCAAAAGTCTTCCTCTTTGTTCCTATTCTCTCCACTCTATCCGGCACGATATTTGAGGGCAGATTGGGCATCGGAGAGGTATTTGAGGGCAGTTTAGGCATCGGAGAGGGGAAATTCCTGGTTTCCACTCGGTATGGATCGACTTGTTTCTGACACTGAGTCCACCTTCCCATTCTCGCATTTTCAAGTTTCTCGGATATAGCATATTTATCTGGGTAATCTGGTTGAACGACTTCTGGGCCTTCGCTCGATTTTCGCAGCGGACGCATGGTATGTATTAACGTCGTCGCGAGAACATGCGAGGCAGAGGGTCTGGCCGCGGGGGCTCGAAGGATTTGGCATTAATTCGCAGATGAGGAACAAATAGCAAAGATTAAAGAAAAGAGAGATGCTCGGTCGGAGGTAATATGCCTAGATTCATACTACCAAATGGCACTTGCCATTACTGATATCTTTTTCGTTGTCTGGACTCTGGACTCTGGACTCTGGAGGTTCGAGGCGCAGTAGATCTTTCAATATTTTGCTGCATGGACCCTTGTAAACACATCGAATTCGCGATTGGATCACTTGCATCTGGCAACTGTGCCGTGAAGATGCAGGTACAGCACCACGAGTCCAAGAGGGCTCTGAACTGTGAAACCCCGGTATCTATCTCGAAATCAAAGGTTTTGGGGTCCGGATAGGACGAAAATTAAGATACTCTATCGGACAAATTTCGCATCCAGGTTCTGGGTTGTATATTTCCCAGGCTAGAAAAATTGAAGCTTCGGAATGATTTTGAAAGAAGTTGTGAAGTTCTGCAAATGATGCTAGAAAAAGACCAAGTGCGGGGGGACCTTAACCGCGGTATTGGGCTGTGCCACACTGAAAGGGGCAACCTACTAATTTGGCGGAGGCTTAGGCTTACTCACATGATTACGGAGACTTCCACCTGTGTTCCATTATTAGAAATTTTGTTTATCGCGAATAGAATGCTTACTGTTGGCTTGATTTGGAAATAAGCATGTTCAAAGTGGGATGATATTTTCAGAGCCTCATCTTCGACTTGTTATTCTCGTCATTTCACATGAGACTTTTATCTCAACATGCCAGGCAAACTTGTGAGTTTGTGATGTATCGACTGGCTTTGAGAGAAGCTCGAACCTGAAAAAGATTCGTGTGACAATCGCGTTCCGGTATATTCTAATATTATCAGTCAACAATCAGCGAACAATGGGTTGCGATCGACAATCACTATAAAATATACCTCAATGCGTTACCTTGGCCTCGCTCAAAAAAGCACCCTGTAATCAAATCTGAGATGACATGGCGCACAAATAATTCAAGGATCGAGCACAAAGTCCAATCAACGCCACTATGGTAGGTGCTTCGCCTTTGGAGTAACTTGAACAACAAGAAGATATTCGTAAAAGTAGAGGCAAATCCGAAGGAGTTACGTCTACAACTACTAGAGTTGTTTAGAGAAAACAACCTAAGATTTGAGGAATTCGGTGATAGCTGTTGGTGGACGAGGAAATCCTGACCCCACAAGCTCGGGAGTCATCCCTGATAGGGTTGGAAATTGTGGGGAACATGAAATGCTAGTATATTAAGAGAAGGTAACTCTGAAGGTTATGGAGGTTGGGTGGAATAAGTGGAGCAACGGTGGGGAGTCATTCTATAAGAAATGAAAGGGATAAGGGCGAAGGGTGTGACATTGCTTTGAGCTAACCATTCTGGGCTTTTGTTTCAACCAGAATCGTCTTTCTAACAGTACCAACTCCCAGTAATAATACATATTACCATAGTTCCCACCGGAATCGAGACGCTAACAGACTTACAACTTCCACGCTTGAGTAGACCTCACATTGTGAATGCGGCCGTGGGTACCTAGTGGTCAGTCCCGCAAAGTTGACTTTAATGTGTTTCTCCTTTGTGATTTTACCTTATAGGTCGTCCATGCAATGTAGGAGCATATGTTCTCGTAGAAGGTCGCTATGTATGTGTTGTTCATCCAGATTATGTCTTCACCCGCTCAAAGGTTGCAGTGCCAAATTATTGTCTAAGTATGATTGAGGTTTGCAGATTCGGATGACCATGTGACACCCCGAGAGCAATTTGCATAGCTTGTGTATTCGTGAGAACTACTAGTAACAAGGAACCAGTGTGTGTGCAAGAAGTTGGTTTTCGTAAATTGTTAATACTTAACATAACTTAAGGTGTAAAATCGCTTACTTAACGTAGTTGTATTCAGGTATATTTTAAATCTACTTTTCTTCCTTACTTGACTTAAACTCAAATGCATTTAAGTCTCCTTAAGTCAACTCAAGTCGTGTGAGTAATTTTGCACACGCTGGAACTGCCGCTGGACCCTTTTAATAATATAGAGACTGTGTGTCCAACTACGGCGTTGATGCACAGTAACATCTGCCTACTCTGTTGAGTTTATGTTATCTAGAGATGATCGCAGGGTTTTGATAAAGGAGGCTGCTTGCTAAGCAATGGGCTTAACGGAATCATAGTTAGGGCTATATACTAATAGCTTTTTGACACTATTTATGTGAAGGTATATACAGGTAATCAGTTTCATAGAGAAACTCGACGTGTTGTCAAAGTCTGCATAGAAGTGATATGAAATCAAATGAGTTTCTATGAGTTGACAGGAGTCTTTCTAATAGAATCATTTACATTAGTTAATATAATAACTCTCAGGGTGCAAGACCTGTTATTATCGAAGTTGGAGAAAGAGCCTCCACCTATTACTACAGTAACCTTTAGAAGATATGAAGGACATCTAGAAGATTCATATCCTATAAGTTAGGGTATGGCAGTAGATTTATCAAGAAGGAAATAATTCAGACATCAAACAAACTTTAAACCCTACTTAGAAGTTATGCAATCATATAAATTATAACCACTGAGAATCCCAGGGCTTCGCAGGTGTTGGGACAATTGGGATTAGGACTCGGGACTTTGTGATCAGGTGACTTAACGCTGTGACTCAGCGAGGGAGGCCTAGGATTATCCTCCGCATCGCACAACTATAGCCTAGATCATCCAGCATCAAGTCTTACTACGTAGTACAGCTGACTCCTGTGACACCTATAACAAGGGAATGGCTATTTAGGGCTGACAGGCTAACTGCAATAAGGGGTTCGCTTCGCTCACTAGAGCGGGCTGACAGGCTAACTACAATAAGGGGTTCGCTTCGCTCACTAGAGCCACACGCCGCACGCCCCACCACACCCTCAAGGGTTAAAATACGATACAGCGAATAACAGAAAAGATCATTCGTATTCGACAGTAGTGAAACAATACTGAGGCCAAATTTACTCGTAATACTTCATAGTGACGCAAAATTGCCAAGTAAAATGATTCTTAAAGACTAAAAAGTAGAGGATTACTGCAAATTAAGCAAATCACACTCACTTGAAGTTATCCATCTTATATTCCTATAGTTCTAGACTTCCTAGACCGCCAAAACCCCGTCATCAGCCATCCAGGTTACTAATATTTCATTGAGATTAACCCTCCATAAGTTATGTCAACCTACAAACACACACCATTCATGTAAACAAAAAAGATTTCTTCGAATTTATTGAAATCAAGTCTCCCTCCTATTCCGCAGCACTCCGCTGTTGATTATTTAGTGCTTATTTTGCACCCGAGGTGCTGAGACCTCGCCCTTTCCCATCCGTTTTTGAATAGAATTGCCCATCGTCACATCCCGGATAGCTGTAATGGTCATTCACAATGAAGACAATGCTGCACTGGCTTCAGAGCCGACACCGACACCAACACCGACCAAAAGATTACGATCGGCTGCCCAATATTTGAAAGAGACAAGCGCGAGTTTGAGTCGCGTGTCTATCTTGAATCGTTTTCGTCATCGAGGATCCCATAGAAGTGAGAAGAAAAGATACTCAGGTGAAGCCAACAATCTTCAACAAAATGCTAGTGAGAACGCTGAGCAAATCGTGGACAGTGATGAAGAAGGGCGGCGGCAGGTCCACTTCAACATTCCTTTGCCGCCGGACGCATTGGATGACAATGGTTCCCCAAGGAAGTCTTACGGCTCGAACAAGATCAGAACAGCGAAATATACGCCTTTAAGTTTCATACCGAAGAACCTCTGGTTTCAGTTCCACAGCATTGCGAATGTATACTTTTTCATCCTGATCATGTTAACAGTAAGTTGACGGCCTCTGGCTTGAAGGCCCCCATTATTTCATTCACAGCTAAACAGATGTTAGATATCGCCTATTTTCGGCGCAGCCAATCCTGGCGTGAATGCCGTTCCCTTGATAGTCATTGTGGTCGCCACCGCCATTAAAGATGCAATAGAAGATTATCGAAGAACAGCTCTCGACCAAGAATTGAACAACTCCCCGGTTCATCGACTAGTTGATTATAATAATGTTAACGTGGGCACCAATCATATCTCTTTGTGGAGGAGAATCAAGAAGGCGACCAGTCGATCTATGACGAGACTTTGGGCCTTAATACGAAGTCTGTGGAAGAAACAGGGACGAGATATAGATGATCGCTTTGACAAAATATCGGTTCCATTTGAAAACGGAGCAAATAGAAGGCAGTCTATTTTCTCAACGCAAAGCCTACGGACTTCATTCGCCTCTGAACATGAGACTATTCAGATGGCCCCAGTCTTGCCACATTTACCCCGTCAGGAAGGCTTGAGCGTCCCCACGCACGAAGGAATCACTGCAACGTCGACAGAAGGGCAATCGTCCCCTTCCAAAACAGCCCCGGGTTGTCTGATCAACCACAACTTGCCAGCTGCTGGCAAGGCTCGGTTCCGTCGCGACTGCTGGAAGAACATCCAGGTGGGCGACTTTGTTCGCATATATGACAACGATCAATTGCCTGCGGATGTGGTTATTTTATCGACTTCTGATCCCGATGGTGCTTGTTATGTTGAAACCAAAAATCTTGACGGGGAAACAAATCTGAAGGTGAGACATGCCCTCCGCAGTGGCCAGAAGATCAAGCATGCCTACGACTGCGAAAGAACAGAATTCATCATCGAAAGCGAGCCGCCCCAAGCCAACCTCTACCAGTACAGCGCTGCTACACGCTGGACACAGTACGACGACAAGATCCCAGATTCGATAGGCAAGCCAATGATTGAGCCAATCTCCATCAATAACTTTCTGCTTCGAGGCTGTAACCTGCGAAATACTGAGTGGGTCCTTGGAGTTGTGGTTTTTACCGGTTTGGACACTAAAATCATGATGAACTCCGGCTTTACGCCCAGCAAACTCTCACGCGTTACACGAGAACTCACTCGTAACGCAGTCTACAATTTTGGTGTTCTATTCATCATGTGCCTGGTTTCTGGCATTATCGAAGGCGTGGCTTTTGGCGAGTCAAACACCAGCATTCAGGCTTTTGAGTTCGGCTCCATTGGCGGTTCACCTGGAGCAAACGGGCTTATCACTTTCTGGGCGGCACTTATTCTATTCCAGAATCTAGTACCTATCTCGTTATATATCTCCCTGGAGGTTATAAAGACTCTTCAGGCTTTCTTTATCTATAGTGATATAGAGATATATTACGAGAAGCTTGATTATCCTTGCACTCCTAAGTCCTGGAATATCTCCGATGATCTTGGTCAAATTGAGTATGTATTTTCCGATAAAACCGGCACTCTCACGCAGAACGTAATGGAGTTCAAAAAAGCGACTATTAACGGTGTTGCGTACGGTGAAGCGTATACTGAAGCCCAGGCTGGGATGCAAAAGAGGCAGGGTATTGATATTGACAAAGAGGTAATACGGGCCCGCCAACAACTTGCCCACGCCCGCGACCGGATGTTAGTGAACCTTCGCAGACTATACGACAATCCCTACCTGCACGATGACGAGCTGACTTTTATTGCTCCTAACTTCGTCGAAGATCTAGCTGGAGAATCCACTAACGAGCAACAACAACAAGCTTGTCAGTCCTTTATGTTTGCTCTTGCCCTTTGTCATACTGTTATCTCTGAAAAGATGCCTGGAGACCCTCCCTGTATTGAGTTCAAGGCACAATCACCGGATGAAGCAGCCTTGGTTGCTACAGCTCGAGACGTCGGGTATACGGTGCTAGAGAAATCGCTGGACGCTATACGACTGAATGTCCAGGGACAGGAAATATCATATAAAATTTTGAACACTATAGAATTCAATTCTACGAGAAGGCGAATGAGTGTGATTATTGAATTACCAAATGGAAATATCAAAATTTTCTGCAAGGGCGCAGATAGTATGATATATTCTCGTCTGAAGCAAGGGGAACAACCAGAGCTACGCAGGACTACTGCTGAACACCTCGAACTCTTCGCGAGAGAGGGACTGAGGACCCTTTGTATTGCGGAGAGAGAAGTTGGCAGAGCAGAGTATGAGAGATGGAACCAGGAATACGAAATCGCGTCGCAAGCAATTCAAAGCCGGGAGGACAAAATGGAAGCTGTAGCGGACTCTATAGAAAACGAGTTGACGCTGCTAGGAGGCACTGCCATCGAAGACCGTCTGCAAGAAGGGGTACCTGATAGTATTTCACTCCTTGCCGATGCTGGTATTAAGCTTTGGGTCCTCACTGGGGATAAAGTGGAGACTGCGGTTAACATTGGATTCTCGTGCAACCTTCTGAACAACGACATGGAACTCATTATCTTGAGGTTCGACGACGAGGAGTCTGCCGAAAGGGAGCTCAACAAACATCTAGCAACATTTCATATGACTGGGTCGGACCAAGAACTCGAAGCGGCAAAGATAAATCACGAGGCCCCTGCCCCAACGCACGCCATTGTCATTGACGGAGATTCCCTGAAACTTATATTGGGCGAACAACTGCGGCAAAGATTCCTGCTCCTTTGTAAACAATGCAAGTCAGTCCTTTGCTGCCGGGTTAGTCCTGCGCAGAAAGCGGCTGTCGTCTCCATGGTCAAATCCGGGCTGGACGTAATAACGTTAGCTATTGGAGACGGAGCTAACGACGTTGCAATGATCCAAAAAGCGGATGTAGGCGTTGGTATTGCAGGAGAAGAAGGCCGTCAAGCAGTTATGTCGTCGGATTACGCTATTGGTCAATTCCGCTTCTTGCAAAGGCTGATTCTTGTTCATGGCCGCTGGTCATATCGCAGGTTAGGGGAGACTATTGCGAACTTCTTCTACAAGAATATTGTGTGGACTTTTACGCTATTTTGGTACCAGATATTTTGCAACTTCGACATGACGTACTTTTACGATATTTCTTATATTACTCTCTTTAGTACAGCTTTCACTTCCCTCCCTGTTATCTTCATGGGCGTATTAGACCAGGATGTTAGTGATACTGTCTCCCTAGCAGTACCACAACTATATCGTCGCGGCATCGAGCGCAGAGAATGGACCCAGACTAAATTTTGGTAAGTAAAACCTATAAGTAGGGAATTATTACTGAAAAACCTTCAGGTTGTATATGCTTGATGGGTTATACGGATCAGTTATATGCTTCTTTGTAGCATATCTTCTATTTATGAATGGCAACTTCGTTACCGAATCCGGCTTGAACATCGATGATCAACAAAGATTTGGCGTTTTTGTCGGCCCAGCTGCGGTCACCGTCATCAATCTTTATATTTTCATTAATACCTACAGATGGGACTGGCTTATGAGTCTTTTGGTGGCAATAAGTATTATATTGATCTTTTTCTGGACAGGGGTCTACACTGCTTTTCCCTCCGCGGGGTACTTCCACGAAGCCGCTGCTCAGACTTTTGGCCAGGCATCCTTCTGGGCGGTGACGATTCTATCGGTTGTGTTATCTCTCATGCCTCGGTTTTGCATCAAAGTGATTCAAAAGATCTACTTCCCGCGTGACATCGATGTCATCCGCGAACAGGTCCGCCAAGGAAAATTTGATCACCTAGATCATGGCAACAAGCCTGACACAATTTCAAGGGGCGCTTCTGCAGCTTCATCTCGTACCGCAAAGCTCAGTAAACATACCCAGCGTCTCAGCGAAGACCAGCGACCATTTTACCCACCATCCATCGCCCCAACTATCACAACACACAACCCACGAGGCCAATATGACAGTGATGGGACGGAATTTATGCGTCATGTGTCAACACCTGATCAGCTGCTTCCTCGTATGTCGATTGATAAGACAAAGCCACCAGTAGATGAGATACGCGCCTCTGTGGATGTCATGCGACCCTCTTACGAACAGAACGATGATTTCACGTCTGCAGCAATGCTTACACGAGTAGAATCTGGCCATTCTTTTACCCCTGGCCAGAACAGGAAACGATGACACGAAGACCTAAGAAACTCACTTTTAGATGGCAAGGTATCTATCTCGGCGCTGATCGCTGTGCAACACAGTACGCCATGGTCTCTCGTATGGAGGGGCAAATTAAAGAGTGATGGATTGCATGACAATTTATGATATAGGCTTTCCTTCCTACAAATGTTGGTTTGCTTGCGGGAGGGTCATTAGGAGTTATGAAAACGATTGGGAAGATGGCTGGATTTTCCATTCAGTTGTTACAAATTTTGATGGACGTATTGCGATCGATTACGCTGCAAATTTGGTAAGTTGAAAGAAAGGAGTCGGGAAACGGGCAATACAAAAGCCTGGTGGGGGGGTTAGCAGAGTATCTGGATTGGGAATTCAGGGGTTTCTCGCTAAATATGAGCAGTCATGACAGTTGACGATTTGGGAATACTTGATAGCAGTAGGAGTTCATTCGAATAGAATTAGATAAAATGTTGTCGTCTATTTCCTACTCTCAGTACGGAGCTGTTTAAGCTTGGAAAGGCAATACCTAGGTAGGCAAGGTAAGGAAGGTACAGAGCTTTGGGTTTCATCATCAGACGGATATAATCTATGATTTCTACGGCTTTCCGCCGCACTACAACGAATACAAGTTTCCGTATAAGGGAAGCCCCGAGGTTGCGGAAAAGGTGATTGGGAAGCTATCGGCTGCTGGTATTGAGGTTGAGAAGGTGAAACGAGGTCTTGACCATGGCGTGTGGGCGGGCTTCATAGTTGGTAGGATCTCATTTTTTGAGCTAGACATTGTGGGGATTTCCTTGCTGACACCGGAAAGCTTTCGATCCAAAGAAGAACCCGCTAAACGTACCAATCGTGCAAGTCACGCTGTTCAATAACGAGGATACCGATGAACATTATCGCATGGGGCAAGCACTAGAAAGCCTGCGAGACGAAGGCATTTTAATCGCCGGCGCGGGAATGGCTATCCACAATCTTCGTGACTTCCGCGCCATACGGGACACCGGCAAGACCATGCCGTAAGGAAACCCCACCGGCAATATGGGGTTGGTTGTGTACCTACTTACGCTGCCTAGTTATACCTTCAGCTTTGACGAGGCGTTGAGAGAGGATGCCAGCGTAGAGCCAGAGGCACGTCGGGCGAAGATGTTGGCTTTGGTGGAGCGGAGTGACGCCAGAAAGGCACATCCGAGCTTGGAGTATATTCTTCCGATTCATGTTGCTGCAAATACTTCAGGCTTGGATGTTGGCGAACTGTTGTGGACTTTTCCTGAATTAAGTTTGAGCTGGGCTCAATACCGTTTTGGGAAAGTTGAAGCAGCGTCGTAGGGTAAGACAGTAGCACCAAACTAAAGCATTTTAGGGCAACAGGAATTCTTGATATTCGGACATTGAACTTGACCGTCGCTAATCAATTCTAAGAATGTGATAGGCTGGTTATGATTATCACAATCATACATGATTTGATTGGGATATCAGAAAAGCACCAGATTGTGGTACAATAGCAAGATGGATATAAGAAGTGAAATAAGGATATGGTATTAAAAGTTACAGGTTTAATATTAGACAAAGCTGGAATAGATAACTTGTGTTGGCAGAATGTGAATGCTACGGCGTTGCTTTCACCCAGGTTGACTGGACCTGTGCTTGGGCCGGTGGCGGTAAAGACGATAGGGACTGGTGTTGAAGCCGCGACAGAGGTTGCCGATGGAGGCGGTGCGGGGAATTGTGTCTGCGTAACGGGGCCGTCCACTGAATTAGTAGGAGTTTTTCTTTTACGGGAAATCATGGGAGTAAAGCCGCATCTGAAGGGCAGAACTTGACTTACCACACTGTTTGTGTAGGCATAGACGGTATTGGTTTGTATGACATGTGACTGTAGAGATTCCAGGCAGTTAACGACATTGGCAAGGCAGAGTGTGATGTTGCTGGTGGTGACGCTGGATATCGTTCGAGTTGTTAGAGTAGATGATTAAATCCGCGGTCGCTGAGGTTGATGATGTTCCATGTCTAAATTCATGGATCTTCATGGCATGGACCTTAATTCTTCACTTCGTGGGGTATTCTTCACCTTATTTCATAGACTTCATCTTCATATCGATATCATCAATCGCTTCATTTCATAATGATTCATACTTGGTGCTTCATTGTATAGACATGGCGCCTGTAAATATTTCGAGAAATCCCCCTGTCCGGTGCTCGGTGAGGGTACTTCCTGAAACGCTCGTTAGAGTGATGCGGATGTAGTGCCCAGAAGACTATTCGAGTGTTGTAGCTGTGTTATTGGCTGCCGTGGGCGTGCTTCTTTCGGTAGATGAAGTAATCTATGGGGCTTGAGACGTAGTCGGAATGATGACCGTCTCGCCAGCAGCTGAGCTTGCGGTTAGGCATTGAGTAGGCATAACTCCACTATTAAACGTTTGAACAGCAGAAGGCCCAACATTGTAATCCACCCCATTAGCCCCCCAGTCGATCGTCGCGGCTGCCCTGGCATAGACTCCAAAATCCTCATACCAGCTCTCTGTTGATGATAGCCAGCATGGGTTGACTTCTGGCAATGCCGCTACGACGCAAACTTTATATGCAATTGAATCAAGGAAAACTCCAGATTCGATGACGAAACCCTGCCCCCAAAGCTTGACTCCAACACCGAATTGGAACTTTATGCGTATAATAGCTGTGAGGCATGTCGCTTCTTTCAAGAAGTGGACCGGTAGAGCTTCAACCTTCAAACCGTCCCTGGTAATGGGTTTAGTATATGCTAGCCGGAATTTTAGGGATCTGCAGAAGGCTTACAAGTTCATATGGACCAGGTCGCCATCGATGGCGTTGAAGGTGAAACTGGCACCTGTCGGGAACGAGATATTGAAACCAGTCGTGATATCAACCGCGAACGTAGAACTGATAATAAGCTCGATACTAAACAAGAGGCCAATTTTGTTGTCGTCGCCCACCTATTGAATGTCAGTCGATGTCTCAAAGCAAAGCGTAGCCCTAAATGTTCAAAAGCCCATTCTGGGACCTCTAAAGCTGCTTCGTAAAAGCAAGGGTTTGAAGACTTACCCCAATACCTACTGGACTTTCCGATGTGTAGATGGGGAAAGCGTGTGACTGACCAAGCGTGAGTGAAATATCGAACTCAAAATGACCACGGAAGTCCTCAAGTGAAACATCCACTTCCCAATCGCAGCTATCTCTAAAAATAGCCTTCAGCTGTTCCCAATCTGGTGGCGGGAACCATTGTACTTGGTCAATGAAAGTGTTGTTCAATTCAAATCCACCCGTAGTAACCAAAGCAGTTCCAGTAATAGAACAGTTAAGACAAGAAGCAGCGATACTTATTGAATAATCAGGGGAATTGGGATCGGTCTTTGTCTTTTTGGCCCCTGCTCCTGCGGATCTATAAAAACTCAGCTTAACTCAAGCTCCAATTCCTTTTTCAATTATGTCTTACAATGAGAGACAAGGAACGGTCCCGGGCCAAGTATTAGTAAGATTCCAAGTCCAATCGCGTGCGCCAAGTTCGATATCTCGAGTTTCATGCACGTCGACGCGTCTTATGTCGTGAGCGATCAAAGCAGACGACAACACTGAATAGGCACCTGCCAGAAGGCAGAGAAGCCTGATGGCAACCATGTAAGCCGTGACTAAAATGTAGAAATATAAGTGGGAGGTTCAGAATAGAAACTTTCCAATGCGTGGGAATACAGTTCTATTTATGCCAATGCGTCCGGATACAACACTATTGAAATATTAGCCTCCAAACCTTTGTTTTTTTGATTACCCCCTACTACTTTTTGGAACGAGCAGAATCTATAGTTCGGTTCTCCTTCTTAGCTCGCTCCGCTCATAGTCGGCAAATGCGAATTTCGTATGACTTATGTCCCTCGCGGTGCTCTGGGTGACTGGGTCGTTGACTATAGAAGTTGATAGCTGACGTGGTATAAGTGGAATCAAAAGAAGGTATCTAAGTGAGTAGAGGAAGGCCGTGAGGGAAGATGCCAACGCACTTTTTGGGGGTAGAAGAAGAATGATTGCCCTTTATAGTAAGAGAGAAAGTATGCTGTAGTAGGCACGATTACGCCCTGTAGAGAGAGGAAGTATGCTATGGCCCATATTGGCAAACATAATCTGGTTGCGCTAGATTATGCCCAGTTTGCGCGTATGGAACATTCGCTTTTGCCCACTATAAGCGAAGCAAGCTAAGAAGAGAAGAATACCATGCCAGGGAAAAAAGAGGTGAGAAATTGTTGAGGAAGTGAGGGGGATTATGGGCACCTTATAGGATAATAAGATGACGTTTAGGCCTATGTACCCCCGTCTAGCCTCCGACTTCTACAGGCAGGCCGTCTACCCCTTAGATCTCTAGAGATTAGCTTGTGTAATATACGTGTTGTAATTCCCTATTTTCTACTCCTACAGGCTTACAAGCCTTACACGAAGCCGACCCAGTCCATGGCAAATTAAAAGCGGAAATGGGGTTTGGTGATGCAGGTCTCGTATGACATATGCGGCTGTAACGGTGTGACGTGATAGCTATCTGAGATAATGCAATGAATAAATGCTCACTTAACTTAACTTCTAAAGACATACGCAGTGAGAAGTGAGAACTCCGTAAGGCACTATTCACGTTTTCCTTACTCCGTACCCGAACCGTTTATGCCAACGCCAACCACAGTTAAAGGCGGCTCGCTTATATCCGCCGCCCCTTTTCCCGCCATCTAATGCAAGCTTAGGCGCTGCTTAACAAGAATTCCAGTTCCACAGAGGTACCTAGTTAGCAGATCGATTTTACAGGTAGTCTAGTCGTCTGTCTTTAACATCCAGCAAGGTATTTCATTCCAGGTCTTTCAGTACCTTAACTTTCGTTCGCTTTATGTTATCTATTTACCCATCACAGTATTCCGCGCATTCTTTAATACTGCCGCGAGCAAAGTTTCCTGGCCTGTCTAGATCCGTATAAGCCGAACCTAGATACCCTTTTCGTATTCACAAACTCCACCGCACAGTAATGACACATCGTATCATTTTCAATCCTTTTCCTCCGCCCCTCTCTCCCTCCCTTCTATCTTGTCTTCCCCGCCGCTAGGTCAGGTTCAATGCCAGGTGACTTGCTCAAATCCCGGTGGGTCGGAGCCTCTATACCTCACTTCCACTTCCAGACCTTTGAACTCGAAGCTTCTTATCATCTATCTATGAAAAGATAATACCAACTGCCCATACTCCGTCCCTTTTCCAAAAAATAAAAAAATCTCCTCCTGGATAGAGATACGAAAATGAGAGGCAGATTTAGATTTCTATATATTATACAGCTAACAATCCTAAGTTATATATCCTCCTCCTGGAAGCTATTCGTATATATCAGCATATGCAGCAACCCTTATCTCCAACTCTAATTCCAATTCCAACTCCAACTCCTCACATTTATTGCATTGCATTGCATTATTATTACTCTATATTATTTATTATACATTGGCCATCTCCTCTCCTCTCCTCTCCTCTCCTCTCCTCTCCTCTCACAAACAACCACAAAGTCATCCTATTCATTCTATCGCGATACCCAGTCCGTACTTCGTACAACTCTATTTCTACTTCAGGATGAAATTGATATCGCGTGAGAGAAGTCAGTATAGCTGCTATCGCATCGCATCGCATCGCAACGCATCGCCTACCGAGTAAGCTTGATAATATTTTCTTTATTAATAGCATGCCAGAAGAAGAAGAATTCGAAAAAGGAGGAAGAGACTGCTTAGAGGAAATTCTGCAATAGTTTTCGTGGGAAGTACTATACCGGTAAACGAGGGAGCGGAGGGGGATTTGGCGCATTAGGGGTACGTACCGGTTGAGTGAAAGTCTTCAGCACTCTTCTACTTCTTAATTCACCTTTTATTTCCTCCAACTCTTATTACACCGTACCAATTACTCAAATGCTATACATATCCATGAATTAAAGCAAACACACCGCAATATAGGCAAATTCCTCATAACTACCTATTTATTAATCAAGTGTCACGAGTCTTATACAAAGTAGAAAGCTTAATTTTCTCCCTATCCTCTTATTTATTTATATATACATACACATACCCTTTCTCAAAACCCCTATCAACACACTCGAAATACTAACTCTTTCATATTAATTATTAACTATTAACCGACCAGCTAACGGGAACTCAAATCTCGACTTGCGTTAAGTACCTAGCTCGCGGGAAGAAAGGCATACTAGGTTCTATAACGTGACTTATAAACTAAAGAATATGTATATGCATATATCCAGTCTCTGCGTATGTACGTGTATATATACTATTCTGTGGTCTAAATAGCTAACTCGCAGGTTGTAATAGGTTTTTTCTTTTGATAATTAGGATGTGTTGTGGTTTTTGTTACGGATGTAGATATAATATAAATATGAATATTATAGTGTTTAGAGGAGTATTAGAGGAAGGTTAG
>QGMF01000221.1:0-48708 GCA_007821475.1 Lachnellula arida
AACCCATGCTCGCTAATAGCCTCTCCATACCTAACATTCTCCGCCGTCTTCTCGCCTCTTTCCTGCTTCTCCTTTTGAGCTTGTTGATCTGCTTCGTTGGGATTGGAGTCTATGATATCAGACAGAATCAGCATCTTATTTGGATTTAGTTGAGAAGAGGGGAGAGGGAGGGGAAATATAATTTACATACCGCCGAATTGACCCTCGGATTTGGCGTGCGGTTTGGTAAAGGTGTTGGCGGATTCGTATCTATTGGAAGAAGAAAGGAAGTGTAAGTAAGT
Organism: Lachnellula arida; assembly: GCA_007821475.1. Taxonomy (NCBI): domain Eukaryota; kingdom Fungi; phylum Ascomycota; class Leotiomycetes; order Helotiales; family Lachnaceae; genus Lachnellula; species Lachnellula arida. The sequence continues at coordinate 282 of QGMF01000221.1, forward strand.
GGGTTGTTTGAGATGGAGTCATTGAGCAGGGGAGAAAGAACGGACTGGGTATTTTCGCCTCCTGGCTCTGTGTCCATTAGTTTTGTGTTTGTTGCTTGAGACATCTTGTACGGATGGCTGATTGAGGAGTTTTGATATTGTGAAGAGGAGATGGTGGAAGTTGAATGGACATGGAAATGGTGAGATGTGAGGTAAATATGGAAGCTGTTATGACGTAGGCGGGGAAAGAGCTAAGAGACTCAACATTTACTTCCAGCGAACACGCGGACTCGCATGCTTAATGATAAATTTGCTTTGCAGAGGAAAAAGAAGAGTGTACATTCATATGGGTATTATATGATACAGATATATAGGTGGAGAGTGAACCTTTGCCCCCCTTTTCGGTCTCCTATTTTACAGTATTTCAATTCTACAATATACTCATCTCAGCTCAACACCCAACTTATTCACCAACTCTCTCCTTACTCTCTCGTGATACTCATTAGCCTCCTCATTCGTCAGTGTTCTCTCCAGACTCCGATAGTTGATCCTATAGCACAAGCTTTTCCTTCCCGTCTTGGGATGCGTAAATTCATCCACTTGTGTGACATCCTCCACTACATCGCCTCCAATATCTCTCACAATTTCCATAACATCGTTTTCATGGAAATCCTGGGTATTTGCTCGTATCCCACCACCAGCAGAGGATGAGGAAGATCGAAGCCAAAACGCAACATCCTTGTAACAAGCTGGGAATTTCGAGAATGGCACAAACCGCTTCAGTTTATCCATGTTCTCAGAGACCCCCTTGAATTGGCTTAAGAAACGCTCATCCTGGGACCAAAATAATCGGATGTCAGGAATCTCAAAAAGCAGCATGGCAATCCTCTCCAACCCAACGCCAAAGGCCCACCCAAGCTGCGAAGGCACGCCCGCTTTCTCCATTATATCCTGTTTAACCACCCCGCACCCTAGAACCTCAAGCCAATCTCCCTGCCAGAAAATCTCCAACTCCCAGGACGGACTCGTAAATGGGAAATATGCCTCAACCCACCGCACCCTCAACGGCTCATCTGCAAAATTCGGATTCGCAGCAATAGCAGCCTTCTTCGCCTGCGAAAAGATCTCCACAACCACTAGCTCCAGACTCCTTTTCAAGTGAGCAGCAATAGCTTCCGCCTCATCATGTGTATGCTTCCCCTCCTGCAACGGATTCTTTTCTGCATGTATCGGCGGATTCGGATCCTCGACAATCATGTCATGCGTAGGCAAGGCAGCTATATCCTCCCACACAGCCTGCACTATATTACCCCCTGGCACCTTCTTGCGGTCCCACATACGCGCTCCTTCCATCTGGTGGAATATGGGGTAGTGGGTTCGGTCGATGGCATCACGACGGTAGACATCTGCGCTGATGAGGAAGCCGGGGCTTTGGTTCAAGGCAAAGGTGTCGGCTTGATGGGCACTGGTATGTGTTCGGAGAACGGTATCTTTGTTTACATAGTAGGTGTCTGTTTTGCTGCGTCCTGGATGGTCGGCAGGGAAACCTAGGGAATCGAAGTTTTGGTGGGTTGAGACGATGGGGAAGAAGGTATTGTGGTGTTTGTAGGTTGGGGCTGGGAAGCGGGATTCGATGATGGAGCGGGTTATGGAGATGGGGTGATCTTTTTGGACGTGCAATTGGCGTGCAATTGAGGAGCCGATGGTTGAAGGGACATTGTACCAGTCATCTGTTTGGTAGGATCTGCCGCTGAGGTTGATGGGCTTTGGTGCTATGGCTTGTCAGGAGCATTTCTTCTTCTTTTGGGAGCTTTGGTTACCTGAAGAGGAGCTATACCGGCACTGAGTACATGCTGTTACTTTTCGGGAAGAGGAATTGATAAATAAAGTCAATGCTTCTTTCCCCGCAGAGAAAGGCCGGCTTCGAAGAGACCTCATAACGAATGTGAGGCCTGGAGAGCTCTACTTACCTTACCTTGGGTATACTGTATTGTATCTCGAGCTTCGTGACAGGCTAGGACAGATGGTACGGAGTACAGTACTGTAAAGAACGGCTTCTGTTTGGTTGATGCGCGGAACAGGGATGTACAGTACGATGACGGAGATCCGCAACTTTCTGCGAAACCGGCTGCATGAAGTGAGGTGCAGAGAATAATGTCACATTGAAGATTTAATCATTATTACTGTATAGAGAGAATGTAAATATTTGGTATTTTTTGATCCACGTAAGTATCCTGAAAGTATTCATTCATACCGGCTTTCACCCAAGTCAAAGGAAGGTCATTTTTATATCACCGGGCGCCCACTACAGTATAGTAAAAAAGTGTGGGCCTCCACATCCCGTTTCACAAGCTTCCTCTTCAGAATCAAGTCAGCCTTCCCACTATCGTCACTGTACTACTTAATTTAACCTCACCTCCCTCCCTTCTCCTTCTCTCTCCCCTCCCCTCCACGCTCGCGGCGGAATGCTTCTTCGGCGAGTCAATTGCCGCCATCATGTCGTCCAAGCAGTCGCAAGAGCAGCAGTCCCCCATAAAGAAGCGTCGAAACTCCTTGAACAAGAATGTGCGGTATCCATTCTGGTTTGGAGGCAGCGCAAGCTGTTTCGCAGCTGCTTGTACGCATCCATTAGATCTCGGTACTTACTATCCCCCAACTCTTCAGTATCTCTGCTAACATTTACAAATAGTCAAAGTATAAACCCCCATCTATACCTTCACAGCTAGAAGATACGCAATTGCTAAGCAAGCTCACTCCAGGTCCGCCTCCAGACCCGCAAGCCAGACATGCCCAAAAGCATGGTCGGCACCTTCGTGCACGTCTTCAAGCATAACGGCATCCTGGGCCTCTACAGCGGTCTCTCCGCCTCCCTCCTCCGCCAGATAACCTACTCCACAACCCGCTTCGGCATCTACGAGCACCTCAAGTCTTCCTCTAGCACCGCGCCCACAGTCCCGGTCCTCGTCGCCATGGCGTCCACATCTGGATTTATTGGAGGCATAGCAGGGAATCCGGCAGATGTACTGAATGTACGCATGCAGCACGACGCAGCACTGCCTGTGGCGGAGAGGAGGAACTATAAGAATGCGATTGATGGCTTGATACGAATGACGAGGGAGGAGGGCGCCAAGAGTCTATTTAGAGGCGTATGGCCGAATTCCATGAGAGCGGTACTTATGACGGCGTCGCAGCTAGCTTCGTATGATGGCTTCAAGGCGCTGTTGCTGGCCCATACGCCTCTTTCGGATAACCTGACTACGCACTTTTCCGCGTCGTTCTTGGCGGGGTTTGTGGCTACTACTGTGTGTAGTCCGGTGGACGTGATCAAGACGAGGATTATGAGTAGTCATGAGAGTAAGGGGTTGGCGAAGCTCTTGGCGGATGTGTATCGGTTGGAGGGGGTGGGGTGGATGTTTAGAGGATGGGTTCCTAGTTTTATTAGACTGGGCCCGCATACCGTGGCGACCTTCTTATTCTTGGAACAGCATAAGAAGGTGTACAGGAAGTTGAAGGGAATTGATGAAGCGGAAGCGTCTCCTTCCGGTGTTTGAGAGGGATAGACGAAGAGATAATGTGTGTGAAAACGAGATAGACGTAGACCATGTCGCCCTGTTTTAATATTATGGATATATGGGTTGGAGTTGGGAGAAATTAGACGCATACAACGGCGTTTTGCATATATTTAGGGTATCATACTTTTATTCATTCTGAATGGTCTACCGGTCTAGCTCCGGCACTTTTGCTTCAGATGCTAGATTTCCTCTCCAACGCCGCCTAATATGCTATTAGTAGTACAGTGTAAGGTTCTGGGTAAGCATTCCATGCCCCTCAAATCCGCCAAATTTAATCCGCTCTCGACCGCTAACTCCATCCACTTGAGTGGTTTTGGCCGTATGGTGTTGCTCCATAAGGAGTTGCCGCCCCGGCTCCCCAAGTACTTGCGTTTCCGCCGCCATAGCCTGGCGTAGTATAACCAGCGTCCCCTTGCCATCCGGAACCATTCATGCCAGTATCTGGACTGCGCGGCCCATTATTGTAATCATCTGCGCCATTCATGCCATTTGTATCGCCTCCCTCGCCTTCTGTGACAGTTTGGATGACTGAAGCGAGCTTTTGTTGCAAAACCTTGATTCCTTGCTGGATGATCGCGTCCGGCTCGAGGTTTCCCACGCTCTCCACCTCGAAATAGAACCTCTCAGGGACAGCGTCGTAGTCAAACGGCTCGCCTTCTTGTGGCGGCTCCTCCCAGTCAGCATATTTGCTCTTTGGCCTTCAGGATGTATTAGTAAGATTTATATAAAATGCGGCTGGTTTAGCTCACCATTCCTTCGTAGCATCCTCCTCAAACCAGAGGTCCGTGTGCCGCAACTTGTTGTGAGGATCATATTCGAATCCTACAGCAGAGGTCGGTGCCCATTTGGCGTGTTCCTTTGCAATGCCCTTTTTCGCAATGCATTTTACGTTCAACTCCTGGCCCTTTCGTAACTTGCAAATCACTGTGCCCAATCCTTCTGGATCGGTAATGACCGGCGCCCCAACCCACTGGTTCGCTCGCCCGCCATCCACTACGAGATCCCGAGCGTAGACTCGCATTATATCGTCGCCTGTACATCGCGCGTGGAGCGAAAGGGTGACGCTGCAGTTTTCGCATCTGTCGTTGCAGAGGTCGCAGTCTCGCGAGTAGGCCACATCATCTACATTCTTCGAGTTCAACGGAACCAGACCCAGGCGATGCGCTATGAATTCGTCTGCCAGAACCGATGTATTCGCTGAGAACTCCACCAGATCTATTGCCATTATAGGGACTTCGGCTAGGATGACTCGACGCAAGGAATTGGCAAAGGCGAGGTCGACGCCCTGTAACTCGAAATCGACATGATGCGATCCTGCCTGTAGATTTGCGCGTGAGCATTAAGGAAGGTCAAGAGACAGTCCGACCTCAAGGCATTACCTCTGTGATCTTTACGGAGGGCCCAGTAGCCTCCGTATCCATAATCATGGGGTCGTAGTCCATCTTGAAGGTGAGGGCTGTAGAGGGCACGCTCTGGCTGGAGGGAGCTTGTACGAAGGCTAATAGGGATGAATTAAGTTGACGAGAAAGAAAGAGCGAACGTGCGCAGGCTGCAAGGCTGGGTCGTCCAAATGTTTGCTGAGCCTGCCTTCTTCCTTTGTTCGAATAGCTGCGGTTGGCGGAGAATGCGCATTCAAAAATGCGCCTCCATATTTGAGCCTCGCTCTCGCTGCCAGGTCGATCACTAGCGTGATATTACTGTACATCACGTGAATGAAGCTTTGTGAAGAAAGGAGAGGAGTACTAACTGTACTATAAGGTAGGATGACACTTTGTCGTAAATATTGAGTAAAGACTAGATCCTATTGAACTTATGAAAAGAGTAATATAATCCTGTTGTTTCCAGTTTCAAGTGCCTCTTCCAAGTTCCTCCACCTTTTGGTCCTATACATCTGGAGGACCATTTGAGTTGTTCTTCCCCAGCCTCTATGTAACCCGACGGAGCCTATCAGAACCAGTTGAGGCTGGTGAGGTGTATAACTACCTTAGTCATGCTGACATTTATACTTTGGAGTGCGGAGTACTTCCAGGAAACGCGAATAATACCCCTTTTTACCGTGGCTACTAAGAAATCCAGATCCCTCAGGAGTAAGCAAAAAGGGGCACAAGAGAAAGTACTCGTAACTTGGAGTGGAGTGTGTGGAACAGCGCCCCGCGGCATACGAAACTTCTCCCTAACCAAAGTCTGGAGCTGCAATCGAGGCCTTTCTTTAAGTTTCTTATCAGCTGCACTGCCCACGACCACGTTCAAGATCATCCGGCAGTTCTGGCAATAATGCATCTGAATCGCCAAGTGTGCGTACCCAGGTGGATAACACACAATACGTAGTATGGATCGTGACTGTGTTGTTGACAAATGTAGCTGTAGAGGAAGAAGGGAATATCAATGCAAGTTGTTTCGGGGAGGCTCAGCGCTACTCGGATGTAATCAATGCCACTGAGAAGCAGCTGGGAAGTCTCTGTTGCAACAGCGCGTGTACGTCCGCGTGACTAGGCTCGGTCTCGGCGCTGTGCTGTGCTGTGAGAGCTTTCTTTCTTCCCAGCATAGCCACGATGTATTCGCCGTCTTGGGCCTACCCAACCGCGTCGCCACTGTTTCTGTTGGACATAAAAACAATTCCACTGCCAACTTCCAACACTCCCTTTTCTCATTATATTCACAAAAGCTTTGCAAGCCTTCAGAAAACACCAGCACCAGACCTTCACCATGTCCTTAGACAGCTCCCCGCAATCAACTCGCCCAAACTCCAGAGCATCACGCCACAAGATGTCTATTGACCTATCTGCGATCCCCCCTCTTATCCAACCTACCCCACCCTCAAATACGCTCCTCATCACCAACCTCCAAGATGTCGAAGTCTTCCGCCCAGACAACCTCCAGATCATCAAAGACCTCATCAACGCCTCCGCGCCCATACACTCCTGGGCCCCGCTGAAGTCTTTCCGCCGCATTATAGTCTCCTTCTACGATGAAGACTCCGCAATCCGAATCCGACAGATTCTTGATGGCGAGGCTATCATGGGCGAGCGAGTAAAGGTCTACTTTGGCCACCCAACCTCCATCGAGACCAAGGACGAGCACTTAAACCTACCAGATGCAGGCAAGCTCTTTTTCATCTCACCACCGCCGTCTCCTCCTCACGGATGGGAAATGAAATTGGAAGACGCACCAAATAAGCAAGTACACGCGGAGGATTTGGCAGAAGCTTTGGCGAAGTTGCATCACAGACCCCGGACAGATCTACCTGCGAGCCCCATTAGTGACAATGAGGAAGGTGGCGGAAGAGCACGGAGTGGCAGTACAACAACGATTTATCACCCCAGTAAACACGGATGCAGTCCTGGTCTGCCTGCTATTTCTGTGGAGGATACAACGGGAGAATTTGATATCAGTCCAATTGAGCAGGAGAAACCTATCTTCGCACACACAACCAGACCTCCAGTGGAATTGATGGAAGAATAGACTGGAGATAACGAATATGGAGCATGGAGCATGGAGTGCATTGGAGTTGGTCGTGGCATGGTACTGGCGTTTGTATGATACCGAGAAGAAGCTCTGCGTTTGCATTGAGCATAGCACTTATTGAGAGGCTCTTGATGGAACACTATGTATGATATGAAGCAGGAATGGGCTACGAGGCATCTCATGATTGTAAGAACGAACATAAGAGTCTTCAAAAAACTTGAAACTTTGTCCCTATTTGATCCTACGATCTTCATCCCCTTCAGAGTAATAAACCGCTCCACCAAACAAGCTCTCCAGTGCGGCACTTCCTGGTGCAAATAATACCCCTGTCTGTACCACAATCCCCAGAAATCAAATTGGTCGATCTGCAAAAACTCTCCGAAAGCTATGACAGTCAAGAAACACATTTGTCCAACAACTTCACCACGGACCTTCCACCACCACCATGAAGAGGAAACATTTGAGGTGAGTTTTCTCCCGGGATGTCAACAAGTAAATCATCCCTAGAGCATCTTCTTTAGCTTGTGCAAACCGAGGGCTAGTCTCCGGTACTTCCATGTCATGTGACTAGAAACCCCTCCCCATCTATCATTAAAAGGTTTTCACGGTGGCATTCATTTGTATATTCTTGTACATATAATTAAGTGAATCGTTCTTGCGCTTCTTGATTTGATTCAATACCCTTGTTGTTTTCGTCGATTCTTGTACTGTACATTACCCCCAAGTGGCAAACATGGCTATCCCAAACCCTTTCCGTCGCCACGATGCCAATACGCGGCAATGCTGGGGTTATACTTTCCAATGGACCCCTGAGCACATGATAGAAGAGGAAATGCATCCGTTGAAGTTCACCTACGATGTTTTGGGGGAAGAGTGTTTGAATCGACTCGACGAGATTTCGCCACCCGTTACCGTGGAACTTCCTAGAAATGCAAGCAAGGAGAAAGTCAACAGAGACTTGTACGCCTTGTTAAGGGACAATGCTTCTAAGGACGAGAAATTGGCAGAGTTATGGACGCAAGTTAATACTATTCCGGAGTGGGTGGATTGGGAGCAGATAGAGCGAGGGCAAGATGTCTTCTACAGATATGGCGGTGTTGCCTTGACAGCTGTATTTCCCCAGTTCTCTTTCAAAATCCTATACTGAATCTTATAGCTTGCCTATCAATCTCTTCTTGGCGGCATGGGCGCCGCACGAGTAACAGAAGTCCTTGCTCGCACCGGGGGGTTTTCCACCAAAGTGGCGAAGCGCAGAATGTACGAGACAACACAGCATATTCTCCAAGTAACTGCCTCCCTCTCAGCCATCAAACCAGGGGGAGCAGGCCACGCCTCTACCATCCGCGTGCGTCTCCTGCACGCAGCAGTACGCCGGCGAATCCTAGCCCTAGCAAAGGAAAAGCCCGCCTACTACTCCGTAGAAGAATACGGCATCCCGATCAACGACCTGGACTCCATAGCCACTATCAGTACATTCTCCGCAACGCTCATCTGGCTCGGCTTTCCACGACAGGGGATCTGGATGCGGGAGCAGGAAATCCTTGATTATCTCGCGCTTTGGCGGCTCGTGGCGCATTATATCGGGACGCCGACGGAGTGTTTCGAGACCCCGGAGAAGGCGAAGGCTATTATGGAGAGTCTCTTGATTTCAGAAGTTAACCCTAGTCCGACGTCAAAGATTCTGGCGAATAACATTATCTTGAGTTTGCAGGGCCAGGCTCCTGCTTACGCTTCGAGGAAGTTCTTGACTGCGAGCGCGAGGTGGTTGAATGGGAATGAGCTTGGTGATGCGTTGGGTTTGGATCGTCCAGGTTATTATTATTGGGCGCTGTTTGCTGGGCAGTGTCTGTTTTTCAATATTCTTGCTTGGTTGCATAGACTTAGCCCTTCTTATGACAGAAAAGCCATCGAGGTAATGCCTTCCCCTTTCCCTTTTCCTCCTCACTTCCTTTACTAATTAGCAAAAGCGCGTTCGTAAGATATTCTACAAGGTCATTGTGGAAAATACAACACATGGTTTAGGCGAAGAGACGAACTTCGACTTCAAGTATATACCGAGTTTCAACAAGACGAGCGAGGAGTTGGGCGAGTATGAAGATACGAAGATGAAAGGGGGCGTGGAGAGGAGAAATCTGGTTACTTTTACGCTCGGGGCTGCGTTTGTGGGTGTTTTGGCGTACATTGCATCGAGGATTGCTTTTGGGATGGTTGGTGGGTTTAGAAGCTGGGTGGTATCATGATGATGGTGATGAGATGACGACTTGATGAGAGAGGACTTGTTTAGTATACTCGTAGTAAATAGAGATACGGCAAACGTTACAACATAGACTGTTATGAGAGTGAAATGTGCTCCATTACATAGTCCACACTTGGGATGAATAATTGAAGAACATGCTCTGTCCTAAATTTCTCACCTGAAGGAAGACTTTTAAGTTGGCGTGGTAAGATGTATTATATATAGGAGGCAGAATGGTACAGAAGAGCGGTTGAAGGAGCCGAACAGAAAATATCCCAGGAAAGGAAAGAAAGAAAGAAAGAAAGAAAGAGATGGGCCTGGTCTGTGGAAGCGGAATTTAGATGTATTATAACATCGGATTGATATCAATAGAACTTGAAGACAATCAGAATGAAAAGTGGTGCATCTTTATAATAGTAAGATGATGCTACAGTGAGAACAACTGGGGGCTCCAGGCAAGAGATCCTCCTGGGATATGCTACTCCATAGTATATTGGAAATTGAAGACGACTGACCACGAGGTCGAACCTGAAGCAATGAAAATGTTTAATCAAGTACAAGTCTCTCGGGTAGCGATGCGAAGTCAATGTGTGGGGGCGGAAGCGGTCTTCGCCCCACTATTATTTAGCAGCATCTTGGACTTCGGGAACTTTTTCTACTCTCTCCTTTTACATCAATCAACAATAGAAAATGTACAATAATGACTTGTCGCTGCACTACCAATACCTTAGGATTGTTTATTCGAAGCGTTGCTCAGCTTGATATTTCTACGGCCCCGAAACTTCGGCGCGATATATACAGTTCCTCGACTTTCAGGAGGCCTCGAGCCTTTGAAGGGCGACAGTTCATACAAACCAGATGTAATTCGAATTCATCCTCTCCATACACCAAGTCGATCGATCACGTCGGCTCGCAGGCACAGCAGACAGACCAGAAACAATGGGGAGAAGACGTTGAGACTCAGACCAAGGAGGGCAGCTCCAAATTTGATGCGAGTGTCATTGCGGAAATTTCACTGGAATCGATAGACGCGCTTGCGGAGGAATCAGCATCAGAGATTGAATCACCAGCGCCAGTTCGGGAATCTATTCCACGAGAGCCTGCTGCTCACGCTCCATCGCCCAGGAGGAGAGACACGGTCGTTCAGAGTACACCGTCAAATATCACTTTCCGGCGGACCGGCTTCACCCCAAATCCGACCTCTGAGGAGCAAACATCGAACACTACGTTTAGATCTGCGTTTAGATCGACAAGCTTCACACCAGACTCCACTAGGCATTTAGCACCAACCAGGTCCTCATCTGAATATCCGCAAGAACTCGGATCATTCGAAAGAGATGCCAAAAAAGCACCAATTGAAGATGATTGGATGCCGCCGAAAAAGGAACCATGGCAGATACACAAGGCTGCAATGAAGGAGAAGTTTCCGGAAGGGTGGAATCCTCAAAAGCGTCTTTCACCAGATGCTATGTTGGGCATTCGAGCGTTACACCAGCAAATGCCTGAGATGTATACAACTAGGGTACTAGCAGATCATTTCAAGGTGTCTCCAGAGGCTATTCGAAGAATACTGAAGTCCAAATGGCAGCCAAGCGCCGATACTCAAACAGACCGGGAAATGCGTTGGTTTAGGAGAGGCGAGAGGGTTTGGAGCAGATATGCCGAGTTGGGAGTGAAACCTCCCAGGAAGTGGAGAGACGAGGGCATAGGGAGAGGGAAGCCAGAGTGGAAGAAGCAAAGGGAGGAGCCCCAGGTCATACCAGAGCTCGTTACGACCGCGCGGGAGGAAGATAGTTTCTATGCGAACAACGGAGCCGCCAACTCAGAAAGGCCTCAGCTAGTCACCACGGCAAGGCCGCCACCTGGACATTAGCGATTTCTGCGAGGCTGGATGCATAGTCTTGCATGTAGGATAGTGCAAAGAGGTTATCTCATGGCCTAATATAGGAGGTACGACAGTGTATGATACCGAGGAGCTCTTTGATATGAGTGGTTATATCTCATTTGAAATATAGAGGCAATGGTGTTCTACGAATCTATGCATTGGAGATAATGTTTCGTTCTAATAAGAGAACTGGCGACGCTGATATCAACAATCTGTCATATCAATACGAAGTAGCTTGAGTGTCTTATAAATTGGCAATACACCTCTCCAAAATATATCTAATACTCGAGTACGGTAGAATGGAAAACCCCCAGACTAACATGGGTGGTCAATCATAAAATAACATGAATGTGATGCTTCCGATGAACAGGACAGGACACCAGGGATAGGTAGTGAGAAAACACAGTCCATTGCCAATTGTGGTCTAGCAATGTTCTCTTCAGCCCCGGGGGAGCTGTTGGGCCCAAGCGCGCAGCCCCCTGAGCGATCCCTGCGTGTGCGTGGTGGTCTGCTATCTTCTTCCAGGCATACCCATCGTAGAACTTTGGAGCGCGCCGTTGAACTCTCACCCTCATACCGTCCTTTTTTCTAACTAATCCGTTCCTTCTAATTGAGTTTCTTCTTTGCCCGCACTTGCGACCCTGCCATTTCTTCAACTATCTTTCTGATCTTAGATCAACCCACGCTGTAAGTCGTGAATCCATTTTTATCGCCTGTTTACCATCCAGAAGCTCTTAGCTAACCCACGAAAACAAAGCGTTTATTCCATTTCCATGTCCTCCTCGCCGCCAAACAGATACAACAACACGCGAATCCGTTTCTTAAGATGCAAATGGTCCTCTATTGATCACGAAGCAAATCACTCGACGACAATCCCTCCCAATTGATCAATTTCCCATGGCTTGATTATGTCTTCCACACCTTCGAACTCGAGGACCTTTGCGGCCAACACAGGTCTCGGCCTCAAGTTGACACCCTTAAATTCCCCATATCCGCGAGCTCCAAGATCTCCGTATAAGCAACGGAGCCTCTACGAATCCGGACTATCTCTCAGAAGAATTATTGGCACCACAGTCTCTTCACCGACTGCATTCGACACCCTTTCCTCTTCTCCCATATTTGCATATACAGCTGGAGCTGCAGCAGTCGTAGTTAATACCTCGAATCACTCTCAGCGATTTTTCAGAGCGCGACCTACCGCCATACCCTTGAACAGTTCCAATACCGCATCATTTGCACCATCTACACCAACAAACGCGACACCAAACGACGGCAGGAACAGAGCCGTAACTACCCTCAGAGACTCCGGGATTCCATACTCTCCTACGACTCCGCACAGCACGCTGGATTCGGGTGACTCTCCAAGCTCGAAGACTTGGACCAGCAGGGAGCGGATCAAGGCGGCCACATGTCTTTCGATCAGCCGGGATGGAAGGCTTCTGGCTGTGGGAGAGGTATGAAGGTTCTCCTGACGTAGATAGGCTCACGTACTAATGCCATTCAGACCGGATACTCGCCAAGAGTTCTAGTTTTCTCTCTACAGGATAATTCGTCCGATACGCCTCTTGCTATCTTGAACGAGCACACGTTTGGAGTACGGGCGGTGGCTTTCAGTCCGGATCAAAGGTATCTAGCAAGTTTGGGGTCCCCAAACGACGGGTTTCTTTATCTTTGGTCAATAAACCACAGAACTGGAGCCGCAAAATTGCATTCGAGCAATAAATGCACTAGTTTTGTGAAGCAAATGCTATGGCTCGGCAAGAGCATTGTCACGTATGTTTCCAATTGCCCCCTCAAATGTCTCTGCTAATATTATATAGCATTGGCACGCGGCATATCAAGATTTGGAGGGTTGAAGAAACACGAAGTGCGTCACCGACGAAGCAACGGTTTGCCTTAGATGGCACGCCACAACCGATACCTGCCCAGCCATTACTCAAGGCCCTAGCCGGGCGAAATGTACTCTTGGGACCACTAGTGGATGCAACTTTTACAACTTTAGCAGCGATATCTGAACACAAGGCTATTGTCTGTTCTGAAAAAGGAGATATCTGCCTACTGGATGATACCGAAGGGCAGAAGCTGATTAAGTTGGCAAGTACTGGGTTTGCGATCACATGTGTTGCGATCGATATGCAAGCTCGGCGAGTCAGGGTGGGAGGTCGCAATGGAAAGGTCAAACCCATGAATCTGGACGACCTTTTGGCGCCTAGTACACCCCCTGAGTCGCCCGTTCCAAGCGACGAGAATATAACATCATCGAATGAGGCGGGTCATCTGTGCGCGATGGGTTATGCGGCTAGAAGCTTGATCACTATCAATTCGAAGCACTTGATCGAAATATCAAGCGCCAATTCAGAACTCGAGGACCCACAAGTAGAGAATTCGCCATTTCCAGCTCATGGGGATTCTGTTCTGGGAGTCCGTGTCTTGACTCCAGAGAACGACTTTAAGGCTGCATTCCTCACATGGTCCGCGAATGGCACAATCGTCTTCTGGGATTTAGATGGCAGAAGCATGGCATCGTTAAACTCAGAGGTGGAGCAGTGGTCATCGGGAGAAGAAGACGTGGTCAATCAATGCGTTATCGTTCAGCCTTCCCAAGGTGCGAAATTTCTTGTCACTGGGGATAGATATGGTGTTCTGAGGGTGATCAACTCCACAAGCAAGAAGTGCGTGTTCGACACCCGAGCGCATTCATCCGATATACAAGATATTGCCCTATTCGCGACCCCTGACACCAGTTTGATAGCCTCCTGTGGAAGGGACAGGACTATCCAGCTATTTCGGTGGCTTTCAGACCAGTGGGTCCTGATTCAGACTTTAGACGATCACTCTGCTTCGGTGTGCGGAATGATATTCGTGGAAAATGGCGAGAAGTTGATTTCCTGTTCTTCGGACAGGACGATACACATTAGACAGCTTGTGAAGAAGGACGTTGGTGGACAGGACGTGATTGGTGCAGTACCTATAAGGATCGTCACATTGAAGGCCTCTCCGGTTTCACTTACTGCTTGTTCCGGCGATCAGACTGGAAGCTTTGTAGTTTCGTCGTTGGATCGTACTGTGGCCACTTATGAAATCAGTAGTGGGCGGCTTGTCAGTTCGTTTAAAGCGACGGATGGCGAAGGCGGCGATGCGGTGATCTTGGATGCTCTTGTCATGGGGGAAGCGAGCGCAATACCTGGTAAGTCAATTCACAAGGACTTCACGAGTACGACATTCTGAGATGATATTGACCATTCCTGTAGCGTGTCCAACAATTCTTGCCGGAATTTCTGGAACTGACAAATCCGTGAGAATATACGATGCAATTACGGGAAACTTTCTGGATCGCGAATGGGGTCATACAGCTGCCGTGACAGATGTTGCTCTTCTGGAACCGGCTGATTCAGATCAGAAGATCTTGATCAGTACCGGAAGTGACGGGACTATTATGATCTGGGATCTCTCACCACGGCCACCGGAGCCCCAAGAGCTTATAGACCTCTCATCTCGTGATCCGTCACCACCTAAGGAAACGCCATCTGCTCGGCCTCCACTCAGACGGGTCCTTTCAAAGGCAGAACTAGCGGAATTCCAAAGAGCATCGCCAGCGTCTACGCCCGGCAATCGTTCGCCACCAAGAGTCCGGAGGAAAAACTCGAAATATAGTCTTTCTTCCCAGTCGCCAACGCTAGCGCCCCCACCCGTCCCTACGCTGAATTCAAAGCACTTTGCATCTACATCGGACGACTCTGGCGTGCGTAGAAATGCAAACAGAGCTAAATCTAGAAATCGGTCTCGAAGCCCAACAAGCCCAAAAGCTAAGGACATTAGGGGGAGGACCAAGAGCACAGGAACTTTCAGTGAATTTGGCACGCTTAACATGGCGACTGAGCAAGCCTGCCGCACATTGCGAGCTTATCGAAAGAAGCTGCTATCATCAGAATCGGTTAGAGAGGATTCTTTGAAAGAGCTTGATCAGGAGTTGCGGCTGACAGCTATGGCACTGGGAGAAAAGAGCATTAAAACAAAAGCCATTAGTGAGACCGCCTTGACGGGCCTACTAGATCAGTATTCGGATAGACTGGTGTCTATGTTCGATGAAAAACTGAGATTGACAAAGTTGGAGGAGAATTCTACTAATACCCCAGAAGTTGCAGAGCGACCAAAGACTGCTGGGACCCCGGTGGTCTGAATATATACAATACTTTTAATTCGCTTCACAAGAAGATGGGCACTTCACGCTTTGGGAACATTTTGGCGTTTGCTGGATGGGATGTTTGAAGAACACATATTTCTGGGGCGTTTGGGAGCAAATATGGATCTGAAATTTCGAGGCGTTTTGCCAAGATGGCTTGCTCGAGGTGGGGGGAGTTTTATGGGCTACCTGGTAGCTCTGGTTTGCAAGATACCATAGAAGGACGGGATTCAGTTGATGATGGAGTAAGAATTTTAATGAATGATCGAACCACCATCCCCCGGTGCCGTTTGCAATAAATCAGCAAGCTTTGACATGGTGGAGCAAGTACTTTTACCAGTAAGGGAAGCGCGGTAAGTAGAAATATACGTCGCAACGTCGCACTCTTGAGACATAGCAGCCACAGCCGCTGTATTCGGACAAATCAATAATCCCATCTTACTGTATGTTCATTTTGGTTGAACAGCGCCGCAAAAGCGAACGTGCAAGCAATACGGAGTAGGTCCCACACCCCCAGACCACTGCCAAGCCATTCCCCGCCTCTCCACGGTACGGGGCGACCTTTGGGCTGCACGAAACATGAGATAGCGGCGTTGCTGCCAGGAAGCGTTAGACTTGCGCATGAGTGCGGGGGGAGGGATTGGTGGAAAGACTTGAACCTGGCCGTTGATAACTGCACGGATCCACGAATGAGAGACAGTCACCAACCATCACCAACAGCTTTTTGTACATATATAACACACTTGCCTATCGTCCGGCTCGACCTTTAACTCTGCTCTTCTTCTCATATCAAGCTGAGCCGGACTTTGTCTTGCTTGGAATTGAAAGACAACCGGCACCATGGCGAAAATCTCTTTTTTCAAGAACTATAGGGTGTACCTGCTCACTACAGTGGCATACATGGGCTCGCTCCTCTTCGGTAGCCTTTCTCCTAACCCAATGATATGAGAAACATGACTAATGTAATGCGGCTATGTAGGATATGACACGGGAGTGATGGGTTCAGTTCTCGCGCTCACCTCCTTCAAGAAAGACTTTGGACTTCCCACGCATAAATCGGGGTTCGCAGACGCCAAGAACGCGCAGATTGCCTCAAACGTCGTATCACTACTCACAGCAGGGTGTTTCTTTGGCGCCATCGGCGCCGCATTTCTCAATGACCGTTATGGACGCCGCTACTCGCTCATGGGATTCGCATTGGTGTTCTTGGTTGGTGCCGCAATCCAGACTTCTGCTACGCATCATATTGGCCAGATCTATGGCGGTCGAGTCATTGCTGGTCTGGGTATCGGTGGCATGAGCAGTATCACTCCTGTCTTCGTCGCCGAGAACTGCCCTCCTGCTGTGAGAGGAAGAATTACTGGATTGTTTCAGGAGTTTTTGGTGATTGGCAGCACGTTTGCGTACTGGCTCAACTATGGCGTTGCTCTACATATCAAGCCATCGACAAAGCAATGGCGTATCCCTGTTGCTATCCAGCTGATCCCAGGAGGGTTCCTCTTCATCGGCCTATTTTTCCTGAAGGAGAGCCCAAGATGGCTCATGAAGCAGGGCCGCTATGAAGAGGCCACAAGCTCGCTGGCTTATATGCGACGGGAAGATCCTAATGACCCGGAGATCGTAAAGGAGATTGCCGAGATCCGGGCATCAATTGATGAGGAGCTTTCAATGACTGAAGGTGTGACATGGAGGGAGTGTATCTCGCCTGGGAACAGATACCGCTTCTTGTCTGGATTTGTGATCATGCTTTGTCAACAGTTTTCTGGCACAAGTAAGTAACCCTTTTCTTTGACCCGCTAAGAACATTTGATAATCACAGGTCTTGATCTTCACTGGAAACATAATACTAACACGTTGTAGATTCCATCGGTTACTATGCACCTCAAATCTTCCAGACAATTGGTATATCCAAAACCAACACTTCTCTGTTCGCTACTGGTATTTATGGCACAGTGAAGGTCTTCACTACTGCTATCTTCCTCCTTATTGGTATCGACAAACTCGGACGCCGCAAGTCCTTGATTATGGGAGCCGCGTGGATGATGACCATGATGTTCATTCTCGGCGCTATCTTGCACACGCATCCACCTACGAATGTCAATAGCGTGTCGCCGGCCTCCATCGCCATGGTCGTTATGATTTATCTTTACGTGATTGGCTACTCAGCATCCTGGGGGCCTATCCCATGGGTGTACTTATCCGAGATTTTCCCCACGCGCCTTCGATCATACGGTGTAGGTATGGGCGCTGCGACTCAATGGCTGTTCAATTTCGTCATTACGGAAGTCACACCCAACGCTATCAACCACATTGGATGGCGAACATTCTTGATGTTTGGCATCTTTTGTTTGGCTATGGGAGTCTGGGTGTTCTTTTTCGTGAAGGAGACGAAAGGTCGTTCTCTTGAGGAAATGGATATCCTGTTTGGGACTGTGAATGCGGAGCAGAGAGCGGAGGATGTGGAGAAGGTGTTGCATAATAAAAATTTGAATGAGGAGGCGGAGGTGGAGGTGGCTGCTGGTGGGGAGCACAAGGGAACTTCAGTAGGCCTTGAAGATGTAAGTGCAGTCCCTGCGAAGTAAGAATTGGATCTGGAACTTGAATATCAGATTTGTGGGATGATAATATAATAACAACCTACCCTCATACAGTAGTTCAATGCAATACATTGAGTCTAAGAAAGCTGCCACTTGAGTCAGAGTCCAGTAATCCGAGACCTTGACACATGGTGAAGGACGAATAATATATCATTCTGATTTACTAGTCTCCGTAAGTGTTATCATAGTGCAAGAACCACGACTCCACTAGTATGTTAGTTCCCCACTATCTCGACAAGGGGTTCAGCTTGATTCCCTACGGATCCTAAAACGTTCATCTGTCACTTTTTGTTGCATACATTGTAGCACTAGAGCTGTTTCGCCCCACAACTTCCTAACACCCTCTGACTTGCATTAGCTTAGCATTATACCTATTCTAGCTATATGTTTTATTTTCTCTTGGCATCGTGTTTTTAGCTGTTTCGCTGCGTGAGGGACAGTGAGGCACGCATAGTGGGTCTACCTCTATAGGGTAGCCTGACTTTACCCACTTTTACCCCTATTTTTATATGAGGATCCATAAAGCTTTACCTATTTAAGCAAAAAGCATCAAGAAGTGGAGCAAACGCCAATCTGGCGTTCGAACGCCAGCTTTTCGATGAGGTTTACAGATTTGGCTAGTAGTCCCATAGTAAGTTGTGGCATTGGATATGCTTCTAGCCACATCGAGGTTAATCCGTCGTGTTCTTGTGTGGGGCGAAACAGCTCAACTATGCTAGTATTATTTACTAACAGGGAGAGTAATTTTTGCATATATGGGTGAGTGCCGGGTTGCTTAGGGAGAAATAGTAAACAAGGCGCTAGAGGTCTATACACCTCATCGATATTTAGTTCTATATATATATCAAACCAAAGCAAAGCATCTAGGGGTAAGCCGATATCAAACTCCACCAAATAGAAGCGGAAGGACTTCTCAGGAATGTATACTGGACTGGGTACACTAAACACTCGACGGAATTTGATAAACCCTTGCTACCTATGCTATGTCAAAACTGTCTGCGATTCTCGACATGCGCAAACGGAAGCGGATACTTGCCGACAAAACAAAAATATGAGTCTTCTTCAAGTTGATACATATTATTATAGTGTCAGTGTCTTATTAGGATTTTTCGTAATGTACCGTAACATGTGAACATCCCCATAGTAATCCCCAGATCCCCACCTATCGCGGAACCTCGGTGCTTTCACATGCACCCATGCATGCATGCACTGGATACTTTAAACAACTCTACCCTCATCACCTTTTCTCACTGTCTCCATCTGCACCTCCAGAACCTCTCAATCCTATCCATACTCCATAATTACAATCTCCTCCGACATCGTCCAGAAACCCCAGACCACCCAAGATGTCTTTCAAGAATGGTGAATACAACTCTGAAGCTATTGCGATCTTATACTGAGTGACTTCCAGATGCCTTTCCCGCCTCCGCGGCCTTCGACGTCATCAACAGCGCGCTTACATCTTCCGACGCTGAACGAAAAGACGCTATTAAGAAGGGAAATGCTGTTTTCGCCTTTACGTTGAAGAACCAGGCGGGCGAGACGGATAGCTGGCACATTGATCTCAAGTCGAAGGGGGAGGTTGGGAAGGGCCTTGGAGACAAGCCTACAGGTGTGTATTCTATTGGCAATACAGACGCCATGCTCTTTGCAAATACCTCCTAAGACGTCTGGCTAACCTCTGCCTGCTTTCTAGTTACCCTTTCTCTCTCTGACGAAGACTTTGGAAAGTTGGTTGAAGGCAAGGCGAACGCACAACGGTTATTCATGTCAGGCAAGCTGAAGGTCAAAGGGGATGTCATGAAAGCCACCAAGATGGAGCCTATCCTCAAGAAAGCACAATCTGCCAAAGCGAAGCTTTAGACCAATATATACACAATTGTATAACACCTATATCTCGTTTTCACTGTTGGTACTTTGTGAATTAATTGCCAAATGGATGGAATTAATGCTTATTTTTCAGCTATGGGTCTATTTAATATACCGACCGGTACGTCGTTCAATATATTACCTGCCTAGGTAGGTAGGTAGGATGCGTGGGCAGCCCAGTGATTCAGGGTTTGCCGGCACAACCAACTTCTACGGAGTACTTATCCTGAACACTTCTTCCGATCCGAGATATTTACACAGGCATTATATCGAGAGCCCATATATTCCTTGAGTGCCTTGACAGATGGTTCACCAGGTTATGTATAATAAGACACTAAGGGGGTCTGGTAAATGGATTCTACAGCAATTACCGGTATTTGGAGAACAAGCTTAGTGAATTTTGAAACTGGGTGTAATCACAACCACAACTGCCTTTGGCCCATGATTCACACTTGGAGATGGAAAATAAATACAAAGGAGTTGGTACCTGTTCAATTCACTTCTGGTATGATGCTTGACAGTTGGTGGGACGAGTCACGTGCTAGCCGAGTTTGGTGCGGTCATGCATGCATGTTGATTTAAAGGCTGGCTGGCTCTCCTCTTCAACGCGCCCCCAAAACATCGACAGCAGACGGACGCACCCCAACCTCGAGCTCGACCTTGAAAATACGACGAGGTATTTGCGTCCTGTAGCCTCTTCTCTTCTCAAGCCTCATTCTACCCTGTGCACTCGAATCACAACAAATGCGCACAAGAGTCGCCATCTTCGCCAACTCGAGTCTTATTCACTTTTGAGCAACCTTCCGGCGGCAGGTCGCATTGTACCATACACCTTGAACCCCCCGCCAGCACCATATATCTGTGCCATCATCGACACACATCTCGTGTGAAGCGTCGCGTTGGACGTGTATCGCGATGGATCCCCCTGTTCGCGCAAATGCTGCGCAACTTGCGGCTCGTAAGATCAAGGAGAAGCCCAAGGCAAAGAGATCAGGATCCGCCAGACCAGATCACTCAGCTCCTCAGTGGGCATCCCAAAGCCCGCAGCCAGGGGAGGGACTCTTCGGAGGAAGCGTGCAAGCATCAGGATCATTCAACTTCTCCGGACCGTCATCGGCACCTTCCTTCCCTCCTTCTTTTGGAAACGGTGGCAGTGTGTTTGGAGGCAGTAATAATGGAGGATTTGGTGGAATGAATAACGGTCCACCCTCTAATACCTCGGATGGAGATTCAGACCGACCAGTAAATGACCGGCCGTCCAAGAAACAATTTGGAACTTCTACAATCCCTACCACCCAGCAAAACAGCAACCCATTCCAGATGCCTACCACCTTCGGACAGAGCCCATCTACATCTACAAGCTTATTTGGCTCTTCCAATCCCTCACAAGGAGGAAACAACATATTCTTTGGAGGCGCCCAGTCGTCCCCTGCACCCAGCTTTGGCACAACAGCAACGACACAAAGCCAGCCCACCAACCCTTTCTCCTTTGGCACCTCTTCTTCTCAGCCTCCTCAATCGCCCAGTATCAGCTTTGGCGCCGATTCAGCTGCCGACAAGCCAGCGAGCAATCCTTTCAATTTCAGCCAGACCCCTTCTCAACCGCCACAGTCTCCCGCGCCAGCGCCCTCATTCTTCAACCAGGTTCCTGCCAACTCGGAACCAAAACCTCCCAGCACTCCTTTCTCATTTGGCCAAACTTCAAAACCGCCAGTAAGCTCTGGTATCAACTTTGGCTCCACTCCAGCCGCCGAATCTCCGACAAAAAGCTTTTTTGGCAACCCTCAACCTCAACCATCTGCTCAGCCAATAAGCCTTTTCGGAAGCACCACAGCAGCTGAATCTCCAGCGAAGGATCTTTTTGGCAAATCCTTTTCTGAACCTAACACTGTTGATTCTCCAAAGCCACCAATGTCCAACCTGTTTGGCAGTGTGCAATCCACTGCCCCACCAGTGAATGATCCATTCGGAAACAAGGCCCAGAGCTCTACCAACGGCACGAGCAATTTCTTTGCACAAAATCATCAGCCAGAGCAGGCTCCCATCAATATTTTCGGTTCCTCCAATCAGACACCGACTGCACCCCCCACGTTTGCGGAACAAAAATCGCAACCCGCTAGCAGTATCTTTGATGGGCCAAAGTTGAACCAGCCATCAAGCAATATTTTCGGTGGCAACACGTCACAAAATGCTCCAGTAAACAATATATTTTCTAGCCCAAGCAAGCCGGCGACATCGATATCAAATATATTTGGAAGTCTCAACAAATCTTCCGAACAACCCGCTGTTCAGTCCAGTGCCAATGGTGTTGACAAAGACAGACAAGCCTCTCCAGAAAAACCATCCGCGCCGGGTGACCTGTTCGCAAATCTAAACAAACCTCTTGGCGAGCCTGCGACAAAGCCCCGAACCAACGGAGCTGGAACTAGAACTGAGCCTTCGCCAGTGAAGCCAGTTGCATCTGTCAACGGACTATTTGGCAATCCTCTTAAACAGCCAGAAGCTCGACCAGCTTTCTTGGATCAGCATCAGGTGACTACGTCTCAGGAACTCTCCTCGACCCAGGGTCAATCGATACAGCAGATTGACTGGGCAAAAGTCGACTGGGAACAATTTCAGGGCGTTACCATGGAGCCTCATAAGGGCCAGCCGAAACTTCGGGTTCTCGCACAAAATATCCCATTCGTAAGTGCACGCAAAGCTCCGCCAACTTGTATGTAGATGCTAATTTTGCCTAGTTCAAAGAGCCACAATCGAACCTACCGTACACTCCCGAAGTTGTTTCACTGATAGACTCGATTTCGAGAGCTGAAACCGAGCAAAATTTCAGAGCCTATGAATTACTTTCACCTGCGATACCCGAGAAGGCATCTTCAATGACTCGAGAGGAAGAATGTTTGGTCCACGATATCAACGGGGAAGCTAGGGACTTTCCCAAGCTGTTCCCTGGACTATACTTTGCCAAGTCATTCCCAATGGAACACATGGCACCCTTGGTTCCTGAGCACTATTCTCCGGAGCTACGCGTCGAATTCTACGTCGCATATCGTATGAAAATCCTGAACAATGAGCTGAGGAAGTACTTCGACACCGTATCTGTTACGACCAACATTATTCCAGCAATTGCTTTCTATCAGATCCAGCGCAAACAAATTCTGCGACGTGGTACCGCAGAATATACGATGGAACTCCGTAGGCTCGGAGTTGAACCTAAATTGACCCAAGCGAATGGCAAGGGCAATGGAAAACGGGCTGCTGATGATGAAAATCAAGAGAATGAACCCCCCAGCAAGCGCACAGGGCAAGTTGGAATGCCAAACGCATTTCAACAATCAAATGAGCAACTTGCCTCGGCTTCTCCAAGACCAACTCAGGCCGCAACCTCTCAACCATACCTTAATGGAAACACGGCAACTACCTCCTCGGCACAACTCTTTCAGCCTCCTGTTCCACAGCTCAGTGCTACAGCATCTCCTTCTAAAGGAAAGAGAAAGGGTGATGACTTGGATCAAGATATGCCGCAACCGAAGAGAAATAGTCCTCTGAAGCAGGTCAATATGCAGAACCTAAATGGCGCTAGTGGTGGATCCAATACTTTGAACACGTTCAAGAGCATACTCGAGAGCCCGTCCAATTCCAATAGCCCCGCGAAGGTCAGTCCAGAGAGAAAAATCATTGGCTCTCCAGCAAAGCCAGCGGACGATGCACCCCGTGTCAACCCCTTCGGAATGCTCCCTATTCCAGCCTCGCCAACAGCTACCAAGACAGCATTTGTATCGCCTGGGAATATGTTCGCCTCGAAGGCCCCGTCTAGCCCGACTAAGCCTCCCGCACTAAGCCCCGCCCCAGTTTCTTCCGTATCTGCAAACCAGTTTGTACCAAAGCCATCATCTGGCAACACCACTTCCTCGAATGCCGTTACAGCCTTCTCTTCCACTCCAGCTGCTACTGGACAGAACGCACCTGCCATCAAGCCACCAACATTTGGTCGTATCGATTTCCAGGCGCAATTCGGCGAGCAAGCCGCGAAAGACGCAGAGAAACGTGAAGAGGAGCTATTACAAAGAGCTGTAGATGAGGATCTTGATTCTGACGATGACGAAGAAGAATTCCGCGCGAAGTGGAAGAAAGAGCGGGCTGAGACAAAAGAAAAGGAGAAGAAGGATGTCAAGAGCTCAATCCGCTTTGTCCCAGTGGCAGGCAAAGACTCTACGTTTGGGGCATCAGTGCCGACGTTCAATACGAGCACTACTCCTGAAAAGTCTCCCAAGAAGGCTAACGTGGATTTTCAACCGCCGGTATCCTTGTTTAGTCAAAAGCCATCTCAGAGTTCTAGTAGTAGCTTTTTCAGTCCCAGTCCTGTGAATGGTTCCCGCGCATCAACACCAGGGGCCATTTCTAATTCGGGATCTGTCTTTGACGGCCACATATCCGGGCAAACTCCCAAGTATGACAAGGGTATGTTCGCGCATCTCAGTGATACTGGTAGTGGGAAGGACGATGACGCGGATGAGGAAGATGCAGACCAAGATAACGGAGAGAGCGATTCGGAAAACAAGGACCCTAACTACCAACCCGGCGAGGAAAGCAACAGCGGTCCTGGCACACCTGCATCCGAAACAGGCGCCGGCATAGCATCTGCAAAGAAACCTACTAATTCTTTCTTCTCACAATCAAAGCCCGTCGGGGTCACTGAAGCCGGTTCCAACTCTGGTACCAGTACACCAGGCAAGAGCTTGGAAGACCGAATCACTCGGCCCTCCAGTGCAGGCTTATCCTTGGAAGACCGAATCACACGGCCCTCGGGAGGAGGCTTATTCCCCGCTGCTTCTAACGAGGAGAAGGAGAACACTCAGCCGAATGCAGCGAGTCCTTTCCCCAATACCAAAAGCCCATTCTCCTCACTCAATACGCCCGTGAATGGGGCTTCTGGGGACCATACCTGGAATCAAGGTAGCCCAATTAAATTTGGCTCTAGCACTCCGAACGGCGATCCTAAAAATGATGCTCCAACTTTGAATGTCACAGCCGCAACTCCTACCAAATCTTCGAGCGTTTTCGGCAGTAGCCTCTTTGGGAACGCCAAGGATACGAAGCCCCCTCAGTCCAATATTTTTGGAAGCATCACCAACTCCAAGCCCAGTGTAGGCTTCAGCTTTGGCGCATCGAGCACTGGTCCTTCCCTTTTCCCTTCTGCGGCACCTTCTGCTAGTACTTCTCGCGCCACCAGCCCGGGTGCAACAACTGATGGCGATAGTGGCGTAGAGGGTGACCCTGATGTCGAGCGTCATGAGCAGATTGATCTTACCTCAAGTGGGCCTGGCGAGGAAGATGAAGAGGTGCTCCACGAGGTTCGCGCCAAGGCAACCCACTTTGTCACGAAGGACGGCAAAGGATCTTGGGAGAATAGGGGCGTGGGACCTTTGAGAGTTCTTAAGAACAAAGACACTGAGGCAGTGAGAATGCTCCTACGTGGGGACCCTAGCGGCAAGATTTTGTTCAACAAGGGCGTTCTTTCTAATGCAACGTACGAGGCAAAAGGAAAGACGGTCAAAGTTATGGCTCTGGCTGAAAAGGGCGGCGCTCTCGAGACTTGGGTCATACAGGTCAAGGCGCCGGAGTCTGCGGAGGCTTTGGCTGAAGTTCTAGAGGCAAATAAGGCATCATCTTGAATGCTTGAGATATGAGTAACCTGGATTTGGTGTCTATAGGTGGACTCAATTTCTCGATCGAAATAATTCTGCGTCTACAGCATTGATTATGGGGGCGATGGTGATATGGAGGAAGTAAGATTGATCGTCGTGGTCGCTATAAAATTTTGGACATGTTCTTGTTTTCCGGTTATACCAAAAAGACGCATACGCATTCGGGATGGATGGTTTTCGCGGCATGGGTCAGGCGTTATATGGGCTTTACATGCATAGCGGTACAGTCGTTTGTGGAGTGACACATCGTGGTATTGGTGTTGATAGACTTTGTAATGAAGCTTAGTACATAATGCATTCGGGAATAAGCACACCCTTTTCAAGTATTCTCGAATTACTATGCTGTGAAGTCGATTGCTTTTCATTGTTCACCTGTGTCACTGGCCGATAATCTAAAAATGTTCTAGGATTATGGGACATCGTACATGGGTCTGCCCAGGCTATGGTACAGATCTGTGGAGTTACCCAGGTATTCCTTTACTCACCTGGGGAAGTTAGGACGTCAGTATCTTTCGATTTGTTCCCGAAACTTGTCTATAATAATACTTGCCTCTTTACTCTTGCATCTCAGGTCTCGCCCAACAGGCCTAAGCTACACTCATTTTCAAGTTTGAAGAAACTCCCGTTGCTCCTTCGTTAGAACTGGTAACCGCACTACATGAAGGTAGGTTGTAAAGGATCTACATTCTAATGCAGTACATGACCCCCTAAGCTAATGCAACGTATCTACATGCAAAGTTATTTTGCCTCCAATCCAATTCGTAAATCGCCCCAATAACGTTATAAAGCCCAGTCACATTCATCATTCATGCCCTTCCTTCCTTCCCACTATTCTACAGCATACTCTTCGGCATACCCTTCAACGCCTGTCGCACACCCAGATCGCCCAGAACCTCCTCGGCACCGCCCAGGATAGCGTCAAACTTGTACGTGCGGTGGAACATCTCAATCGTGCGCCCCATTCCCGTCCGCGTCAAAGCCCTGCCGCCGAATATCTGGACCGCCTCGTCGGCAATCTCGTGCGCGGAGCGCGTGGCGAACATTTTGAGGAGGCCGATGGGGCCGGCTAGGTGCTGTGATTGTTGCGAGTAGGGCATTTGGGTCATTTGGTAGGTGATGTTTTCGAGCCAGGCTTGGTTGGCTTCGCAGTGAGATATCATTTTCGCTAGTCTGTGGTGGTGAATTGTCAGTATATGGAGAAAATGTGGAGATAGGGGGGAAACGCTTACTTTTGGCGGATAACTGGTTGTTCGATTAGCTTCTTGCCAAAGACTAATCGCTGGTTGCTCCATTTCAGACACTCTTCCGTTACGGAACGGCTCTGGCGTATGACCGCACAGCACATCATCCAGCGTTCGTGGTTGAAATTTGCGAGGATGACATAGATTCCCTTGTTTTCTTGGCCGAGGATGTTCTCAACGGGGACTTTTACACTGTCTACAGTTAGTAGGGAGGTATCTGTGGGGAGCTAGGGTTTCATACTTATCGAATGTAATGAATGTAGTACCTGCGGCTGCAGAGTAAGAAGTCTTGATCGCATTGGTTTCAACGCCCTCTTGCCGCTCAATCAGAAGTACAGATAATCCTTTGTCAGTGCGTACACCCGTGACAAAGTAATCTGAGAACACTCCATTCGTGATCCACTTCTTGGTGCCGTTAACGATATAGTGTTTTCCTATAGACGATCGGTGATTAGCGGTGGTTCTTCCTGGAATGTTTTGAAAGCGACAAAACAGATTGCTTCAAAAGCAGTCAGGTTTTTTGCAAGGCGGACAAGCCAGATAATCCATATCTCTTGAGAGTACAGAGAGGTAATGAGCGCTTGGGAACATACCATCTGGCGTCTTGGTCGCCGTTGTTCTAATGCCCGCTACATCACTGCCAGCGAAAGCTTCAGTGATGGCAAGGCAGATCTTCTTTTCCCCAGAAAAGACTTCCTTGGCGATCTTCATCTTCCATGCTTCGTCATTAGCAAATTGTAGAACGGCTGATAGGGAGATTGTCATTCTAAAAGTATATTAGCGTCCGAATATTTCAATTTCAAGGGATACATTGAACTGATATGAGCATCTCAAACGAATAACACAATCAGCTCCCATATTTTGGACTCACCCCGCCATGTTTCCATCTTGAAATCCTCTAGCATTCGCCCGGACCATTTCCTGTCCAACGATCATATCGTGGAAGTAGTCAAATTCATCTCCCTGCATCACACCATCCATCAAGCTGACGCCGTGCATATGTTTCCCAGGACCCAACCGCATATGTAGGATACCCTTCTTCGACATCTTATCGATAAGTTCTTGTGGGATATGTTTTCCCTCCTCCTCACATTGCTGTGCTACAGGGTAGACTTCCGTATCTGTGAAAATTCGTATTGCCTTCTGTAGCTTTCGATGACTCTCCTTGAAGTACGGGCTCTTGAATTGAGGGGTAAGCCATGTTGGCTCGCCATATGGAACTAAGCTCAGGTCTCCAGGCTTCTGCTCAATGACCTGGGGCTTCTCGCCCTGGATGGTGCCAATGCAGAGACTCGAATACTTCTGCAGCACTTCCTGTTTGTGGAGATTGTAGAATGCTTCGGTGGCATCTGTGCCCGCGACCTGCTTTAGGACGTATTCGCCGCCAGGATGTGCTTCAATGAAGTCGGAAACATCGAAGACCTTGCTATCAATAATGAACCATGTAACGTCTTCGGACGTGCCGTTCTTTGCAACCTCGTCTCGGGAGAAGGTCTTCAGAGCAGCCATGGTGGATAGATGATTTGTAGAAAGAAGACAAGCACAGGAGAAGGAAAGTGTCGAGCTTACATACTTGTAGGTACTTACGTGATGGGGTAGTGGAGTTGTTACCAAGTAAACCTGGGGTACTTTACCGGTACTGTAGCTTAACCTAGGCATAGCATGCTGCGGACCGAGGCTTGATCCACCGACCAATCACTGTCTTGGATTTACAAATGCGTTTTTCACTCCACCAACACCAGATGAACGACCCAATACCGTATCAAAACATCAATACCAGCGTATTAGACCTCGATATAATAACCCTGCCTTCTGTTATACCTGCCAATCAGGTTAGTGTTTTCTCCGGTACCTCGCGATTTCTGAAGGTGCTCAGTCAGCGCAAGCAAACAAACCATCGGTACAAGTAGCGCAAGTCTTGTCGGTTTTACGATTATACAGAAGATCATGGGTTTCCTTCTGAGCGGTCAGGCTGATGTTGGATACGGGCGTTCCAGTCAGCTTAGCAAGGAATTCAAGCTGGATTTCGGAAGAGATGGACATGTCAAGTGATCATGGCATTGAAGGCCTATCCTATCGCTAGTCGAATTGCTCATCTGAATCCTCCTTGGCTAATGGAGTTGCTTTGTGAAGTAACTCCGTACTAAGCAGCTCAATGGCCCAGTGTAGCACGCACAAGTCTTCCAGCAGAGATATTACTTCAGACCCGTTCGCCCTTCGCCCTCTGCCCCCCTTACGCCAGTCCGCCCTTCAATCCCAAACGCCAACTCTGGATCCGCCCTTTTCCTCCCAGCGGAATCGGATCGGTCATCATTTCCTTCAAAAACGCCGTATAATGCTGCGTGGTGTTAGTGGCATCTTATCAGGGCGGAAGAGGGCGTATCGGAACACAGGACAGTACATTGTCCCATCTTGAGTGGTAACTCCGAATCGATGATTTTGGTCCAGGTGCTGTTGCACGTAACCGTAAGGTCTGGATTTTCCAAAATGTGTGGCAAACTGAGAGCAAAGCGAGCTCGAAAACTTCTTTGACAGTTCTCTCAGTTTCGCACTCAAGATGGAACGCTATGCTATCCTAATTTCCGAATGTTAATGGGTCGACGACTTACCTCAATTTCGCTGAAACTAAGATGGAATCTCATCATTATCCTTCACATCTATCGCCCTTGACTGCAAGTTGTTAGCCCTTTGAAAGTTTCAATTGGCGACCAAACTGACAATGGATCATCGGGGTTTGGTTTTGGTCTGGGTTTGGGGTCTCTTTGCTCTTTCCGGTGACGGAATAGGAAAGGTTGATCTATGATGAGTGTCATGTTATTGATGATCATGTGATTGTTCTGAAGTCTCAACGTCTTTGGTGAAGTATCATATAGGAGTTTTACAAGATGGGGTGGCAGGAACTCTTGTCTCTTTATCTCCATATTGCTAGCTGCAAAGTCGGGGATTCTCTTGTTACCATTCTGCCCCGATTGAAAAGGGCGGCTTGCCTTGCCCCGCCCCCTTTTGAGTATTTGCGGGACTTATGGTAGTC
This sequence comes from Lachnellula arida, assembly GCA_007821475.1. Lineage (NCBI taxonomy): Eukaryota > Fungi > Ascomycota > Leotiomycetes > Helotiales > Lachnaceae > Lachnellula > Lachnellula arida. The sequence goes on from QGMF01000221.1 coordinate 30,045, forward strand.
ATTCGTTGCGCCTGACCTCCTTGCTTGCTCCAATTAATACCAATCATGATGCTTTCTGGGCTGTGTAATGATTTATGGCCAGGCGGACTCGTAAAATTCAGACCGACGCAGTTGCGTATCTTCGGCCAGTCGAACAACGCAGCGACGACTCAGAGCAATAGCGGAAGCCTATATAACCAGGATCGAGTGTGTCACGCGACTCATGGGCGTCGGTGAGTGGTTGAGTGCTTCGTGTTCCCTGCTTTTTTATGCACTGTTTTGACCAAATACGGCCAGCGAAGCGCCAGGCGAGCCAAGCAAGTACGGAGTAGTCTGTGCACGCAAATTGCACGACTGCGCATAAACTCGTTGGCGTGAAGCCCATGAAACCGCCCTGTCTGACTGCACAGCCCACGTCACGCAATTGCGCGGTTGACATGTTTGCCTCAGCACTTGGGACATTGGGCTGCAACTCCTCAGACTCCCAAGTTCCTCACCTGCAGACATCATGGAGCCTCCCACCCGACATCGCGAATGTATTTGTGAAGAATGGGAAGCAAGTTGCTTGATGAGACCCATCTTACCTTGGAGGGATGGCCTGATCAGTTGGGACAGTGATGATTATCATTTCGGAGATAAGGGCTCTCCCTCTATGACTTCTGGGTCTTCACAGCCATCCACATCACGCATCACCCCCGACGCTGAAACTAAATGGAGCAATACGCAGGGACCTGACACCGATCCATCTATAGCACTGATTGCATCAGAAGGTGACACACTATGGGATATCACCGAAGCATCAGGCCCTCGACTATATTCATCTAGCGACGACTTATTCCCTGAATATTACACTGAATCCGAGAAGTGTTTCAACCGCAGTTCTCGGTGTTCTCAATTGCATCTACACAGAACCGAACATACTAGCTTTCCAAAGAATGCAGACATAAGGGGGAGCGAACACTTTCATCATTGCTGTGATGAAGATGGCGATAACATCTCGGACGATCAAAGCGAGTGGAGCGAGGAAGAGTATAGTCTTGAGACTATCGTGTTCAGGGCATTGCCCGGAGATCTTCCTCTTGCTGCACACTTGATACCAATCTTGTACCGAGATTACCATGTCGGTTCACAGGCCAATATAACACAAAAGGTTGTTCCATGGCGCGAGGATATTACAAGTGACGGGAAGAATATACATTCTCCTGAAGCTTCTGGCACGTCGGAAAGTCATCCTGAGAAACACCGCCGAAATACTGGATCAGACCGCGGCGAGGATGAGGACGAGGATGGAGGGGGTGATGATGAGGACAAACGAAAGCGGAAAAGGATGAAAGGTAAGAGTGTCCTCCCATCATTGTTTGCACTCAGCATGGAACTCGGTCTTTGGGGATGTGGCTAGTCTATTCTTGTTTACATGCTTTAAAAGGGCAAGAATCATTCTCTAGGAGATATTAATCGTCTTCGTAGACGCCCAAGACATGTTCTGGAGGCTGGAGTAGCTACGTTTAATGACCTGCGACTAATTAGCACTATTTTTTTTTAGGAATTTCTGAGAGCGACAGGGTCGAACCAAATGCTCGTCTTGCCTGCCCTTTCCATAAAAAGGACCCCACAAAATATAACATCCAGTTTGATGATGCAGGCGAAGAATCTGTCGACAAAACGAAGAAAACGGAGTTTCGTGCTTGTGCCGGCCCAGGATTCAAGAATATTCAACGCTTGAAGTGAGTCCTTCTGTTGCAAGTACACAGATGATGTCCTAATAAAGCTCTAGGGAACATCTCAAGCGAAAGCATTATCCTGTTCAATGTGACCGGTGTTACATGATATTCCCTGGTTCTCGAGCTACTTCTATTACTGAACTAGAAAGTCATCGCCAGCTTCCTACACCATGCGAGCGAAAAGAATCCTCTTTGAAAGAAGGCATTAGCGACGCACAATGGGCACAACTGGACAAGAAGACAAGTAGCAAGGATAGTGTCGGTACCTCAAACGTCGAAAAGTGGAATCATATATGGAGTGTCTTGTTTCCGGATACACAAGTGCCATCAACTCCTTGTAAGTGTAGATTCCGTTGCTCTCGCGAATATAAGGGAGGTAGTGAGTCTTTCCAGAATAGACTTTGATGTGAGGCGCTCAGAAGAGCCGAAGTTTTATGGTCCACAATTTGACTTTCCAATTTCGATTTCGGTTTCGATTTTGTATCTGGCTATGAAGCTTTTACACAGTGGCATCTTCACTTCTAAGCTGACTATTCTCTCAGGGTACGACAATCCCTCAAGAGAGCTCACACTTCCAAACGAAGAAGCCCGCCCATTTCTCGACCTGTTCAGACAAATGCTGGATTACCAAGTAGCCCAGCAAGACATACAATTTCTCGAAGACTCAGAAGAAATTATGAAATCCCGAGTAGTTGAACTAGTTGGGAAAGCCATCGCAGTCTGGTCAGCACTCGATGGAAGCACATCAATTAACTCGACATCCACACGGAGCCTGCAGCGCACTTCCACATCCGGGGGTTCAATGCAGCCCATATTTTCTATTACAAGCGACCGGACACAGCGTCGTTCAACAATGTCATCGACGAGTGCGCCCTCAAGCGTGGCATCGATGGATAGTCCTGAATCGATTGAGAGAATGAACTATTCTCCCACCATATTTAACGTCACGTCGAATCCCTTGGGCGGATCGCATGGTATTCTCGTCGCGTCTCCGCTCCCGAGTTCAGACCTAGATGATATTGTTCCGTCAAGAGATCAGGGGACACCTAATAGATTAGATCGCGTTGTTCATCGAGCGACATCTGGCGATAGCCAAACGCCCGATGAAGATGTAGGCGCAGCGTAAAGTTATCGGATTTATGAAAACCGGAAAAAGTATTAGTAATAAGACCATTGCCCACAGCCAGTAGTGAGCGATCCAGGCAGTTTAGCTAAGCCAAGACTACTTATCCTTTGAAACCCAGTCAATTGAGAGGAAAAGAGTGACCTGTAAACACATCTCGCCATATGAATGCAAATCATTCCAGCATTACCTCTAAAGAGACATATCAAAATCCTTAGAGGTCTTATTGATTGCCACCGCTAGTATCTACTTTCTTTAACGCGTAGTATAAGTTTGGCCAATGATCACGTGGTGATTGCAAAACCAGTCAACCAAAACAAACTTGACTCTATATTCTTTGCACCCTCACACCATCAGACAATACAATCTCGAAGTTCCATTTGACATTTACGATACAAAGCCATGCATCGAGAACAGCTCCCAACCACTGCTCTGCCCGCATGGTCAAAGCTGAACGACGTGAGCTTCATAGATATCGACGTCCAAGACCTCAACGATTCCAAAGGCTCCGGCCTCATAACTTCTCGAGCTCTCAGCTCAAAAGCTACCTACGATATTCCCACACTACTGATCATACCCCACGATCTAATACTGTCTGCTGAAGCCATTGAAGAACATGCGAAAGTGGATCAGCATTTCCGCGAGTTGCTTGAGGTTGCAGGTGGGAAGGTAGGTGCACGTTTTAATGGAAAGTAGAATGAGGCTAATGAGGAAGTTAGTCTTTGAGAGGAGATATGCTACTGTTTCTTTTGATGCAGATCACGATTGCTTCTCCGTCTCACCCACAGAATGTCGGTGTGCAGAATCCGTGGACGGAGTATTGCAAGATTCTTCCTAGTGACATTCCTGTTCCTACTATGTGGAGTGAGGAAGAGCGATTTATGTTGATAGGGACTTCTTTGGAGGTATGTTGATGTTTGTTCTTTCTTGGTCGTTCCTTCCTTTGCGGACTTCATGTCCATTATTTACTCGGCCAAAGTGGGCAGAAGACCCTCATCTGCCCACATCTAGTGATATATTTTTACCATATTGCACTTTAACTATGCCTTGAACATTACTTAATGGATTGAGGTAGTCCTCAAGCCTACCTTGACCTTCCGATACGAAATGGCCAGTCGTACGGTATCTCTTTCGATATCTCTTTCAAGTAGAAGTTGCTGCTGACCGATTTGCTAGTCGGCTGTCAATGCTAAAATGAGCGCGATGATTCGAGAATTCGACACATTGCGTGAACAAACAACTGGACTCCAGTGGTGCTACAAGAGTTGGTGGGAACATGAGACATTGCAAATCACAGATTGGATTCTCCTAGATGCTTGGTACAGGTCGAGGTCATTAGAACTTCCAAAGGCCGGCGAATCTATGGTTCCATGTCTGGACATGGCGAATCACTCGTCGGTCCCAAATGCTTATTATGAACAAACCTCGAATGATAGCGTTGCTTTACTGCTTAGGCCAGATGTTGAGCTGGGTCTTACATCTGAGATTACTATCAGTTACGGAGAATTGAAGAGTGAAGCAGAAATGCTGTTCAGCTATGGCTTCATCAACGAGAGTAGTACATCCAAAGCTCTGGTCTTACCTCTTGAGCCCTTCCCAGATGACCCTTTGGGTAAAGCAAAACTCGCTGCGTTTGCAGGCAAGCCAGTAGTGCGAATATCAGTCGATCAGGATTCTGTTGAGTGGGAATGCCCATTTCTCTATCTGATGTGCCTCAACGAGGAGGATGGTCTCGATTTCAAGGTCTTGCAGGAAACTGATGGCTCCCGAAGTCAGCTCAAAGTATTTTGGCAAGAGTCTGATGTAACGGACATCGCAGGCACTTTCGAGACCCTTATTGGTTCTCATTCACTCAAGGACGTATTCAAGCTTCGAGCTGTGGCATTACTGCATGATCGAATCCGCCAACAGCTTGAACGTTTGTATGGGAGCGAAGAGACTCTGCAGTCTTTAACGGAGTAAGTCTTCTATCTTCTTTCCTGTTTTGGCAAAGCTTGTGTAGAAGTGAAACTTCTCTACACTTACTGCGCCCCCACTTACCCCTCATTTCCTAAAAGTAGACTGACTCTTAGGTTCCTCTGTAGTTTGGCACACGTTTCCCCAGACTTTCTAAAAAACGCCATACAACTTCGAACAAGGGAAACAGAGCTACTACAAACAGCCTTTGCTTTTGTCGATATGCAGGTTAGTCTTGCATGGAAGTGGATTCGGTAAACTGAGTTTGTCGAGTGACATAGCTGACGGCGGAGCAGAAAACCAAGCTTCTGGGGAGTGATACGGTGCTTCAATATCTCAGATCAATGAATGAGGAGCCAACTGAGGTAGAAGAGACCGATGATGATGATGATGATTTCAGTTGAAGCTGCACTCGTATTGGTTAGAAGTTAGCTGCTGCACCTGCATGGCACTCCTCAGCCGGGCTGGCCTAACAGCCACTGAACTACGGGGTAGCGGAGAATACCCCACGAGGTCGCAGCAATCCCTCCTCACACAGCCCACCTCATACGGGCTTTGACGATATTGGATCAATATTATTCGCTAATAAGTAACTGTGCTCCGGAATCCGCCGAGATCACAATCTGCGAAAGGCTTTGCATACTTCGTATATTTGACCTACAGCGCCGCAGCCCATACCCCAGCAAATGAGATAACAAAGTGATGGAAACCACTTATTGCAGCATTGAGTAATAACATTGAGTAACAACTCAAAGGGTAAACGTGGAGAAGCATTTGGTCGCGTGATACGAACCACTTCCGACCACATTCCTTTTAAGCGTGGCCTGACCAAATAGTGGCTTGCTCGCAATTGCATATCTTGAATAGCAAGATGCAACAAACAACTCCGTAATAGGCTCAGAGTTACCCTCAAAGCTTGTACTTGAAGTCATTTTGGGGCATCTTTCCCCGCAAATACCGCGAAAGTTTGACTGGACTAGTAACTACGAGTAAGCCTTCCGCACCTCTCGAGTTCCGGGCGTGAGGGGCAAGCCGCGTGTTATTACTCCGAGCTGCGGCGTTTGACTACGCGAGTCATGATGTTGGAATTGGCAACTTCTCTATACAAGCTACCACTGCTGATTTACCAAAATTATGCCTCCTTCATCTATGTATCTATCGATTTGAATCCTCATATAGGAGCGGCATATTTGGGAGGGTTCGTACTGTATTAAGCCTAAAGATAACGATTACTGTTGTCATAGGTACCCAACATGGGCAAACGAAGCAGGCCGTGACCCGCGGATCCAATTTGAACCACTATGCGGGCGATCTTAGGAAAGAGGATATAATCTTGATTCGCCGCTGATGATATGACAATGAGTCTTAGGGTTCAAACTTGATGGATCTGCCCCAGATCTGAAGTTTCCGGCCCCAGCTTATCTGTGGGGTCGGATGAAGCCGGGACTGAACTCTTCATCCGCTTCGATGCACCACTTACTTACAGTAGTATGTGCGGGAGGGAGGAGTACTTTCATATGAAAGGGGTACGGTTCATGACGAGCTTGACTTTTCAAGAAGAAGAAAGAAGAAGAAGAAGAAGAAGACAGGAAAGTCAACCATACTTAGTATTAAATGTAGCGCTTATTGAAAGCATAAATCAGGGGCACTTTTCCCGTAAGAGCAACAACAATTTACCTAAACTCTGCCGCGTCGTGTTGCTACAGCAGTAAGTAGTATGGTGCGTCCACTAGACTACGCCTCCGGAGACTAGCACTCGATATGCGGGGGTCTACCATCGTAGGGGTCTGACACCGGGGGCCCGGGCACATGGCCAAGGGTGGTGAATGATCCCCAGATAACATAACCCATCCCATCCCCTCCCCACAGATCTCCTTCGCCCGCATTCTCGCCCTCATGCTCCCCTTCTCTTCTTCAACAAATCTTACATCAAAAGGAACTTTGACTCATCTACGACGCTTCGCCATCTGGATAACACCAAGCGCCCATTGAACCAATCTGGTTGATGGAAGAGAATCTCACTCGGCGAATGAGGAATTGATCGGAAGCTGCGGATCCAGAGACAACGCAAACATGCCGGGAATCTTGCCTATGAAGGTGATTAAGGTTGGATCGAGCGCGCAGAGCCGTATAGCCCAGGCTTGCGATCGTTGTCGCAGCAAGAAGATACGATGCGATGGGGTTCGACCATGTTGTTCGCAATGCTCCAACGTCGGCTTCGAGTGCAAGACGAGCGACAAGCTTAGTCGGAGAGCCTTCCCACGAGGATATACAGAATCTTTGGAAGACAGGGTTCGCACTCTGGAGGGCGAGGTGAGGGAATTGAAAGATCTGCTGGACGAGAAGGATGAGAAGATAGACATGCTGTCGAAAATGCATTCGAATCAACGTCCATCCATGTCACCCGGGACGCCGCCTGTCGATGCACGAAAGGAAGCCGCAGCGCTGCCACCAAAAGAGGACGTATTTCGTGTCCAAGCCTCGCCGCTGCTGTTGGGGGCTGAAAATTCAGACTCATATTTCATGGGGGCTTCCAGCGGGAGAGCTTTTGTTGGTGCGTGGCTCGTCTCCTGAACAGCTAATCGTAGCTAATGATCAATAGATGCTTTCAAACGTAGAATACAGGAAAGTGGTAAATCCCTTGCTGGGTTTAACACGGAAGCTTTCCTCGCCATTCAGCGTGATACCCCATCGCTCTCGCCAACACCAACCCCAAAGACCTCGACAACGCCGCCCCGGATATTCTCAGACAGATGCGTCAATGTATTCTTCCAGGAATGGGCACCACTCTTCCCGGTTCTGCACAAGCCAACATTTCTCCGGTTATATGAGGAGTATATGTCAAATCCACAGCAGATAGTGGACTCTCACAAGTTAGCTCAACTGCACCTTGTATTCGGAATTGCAAGCATTTCTAGCGACATTCCAGACCGAGAACACATTGCTCTTTGCGAGTTTCAGTGGCGCTTGTCCCTCGAGGCAGTACTTATGGAGAATTCCCTAGCGACACTCCAGTGCCTCATTCTAGCTTTGATTTATTGCATCTCCAAGGCTGATTACACCCGTCTTCAACATTACAAAGCAATTGCTGTCGGTCTTTCTCATCGTCTTGGCCTGCACCAAAGTCAGAAGCGCTTTTCGTTTGGCGCCCTCACCATCGAGACTCGTAAAAAAGTGTTCTGGACTTTGTATACTATTGATTGGTAAGTTCAGCTCTGCGAACCATAGGCTTCAGCTAACATCCGTAGCTTTTCTGCCGCTCTACTCGGCCTGCCAAAACTGCTCAAGGAAGAAGATGTACATTGCGAGTATCCAAGTGATACAGACGACGAGGCAAGTCAAATCCCACTTTTGTATATTTTCTATGTCCGGAGCTGAGAGTTGTGTCAAAGAAATGTGTACTACAACATGTGGGACCCCGGCTCCTAAGACAGCTCCCGCTCCTTGGCTCCCTGTCCCAGCTTAGCTTTCTCTCATGCTAACTCGCCATAGTATGTGACCGAGAAGGGCTTTCAACCTACCCTTCCAGGAGAATATACAAAAATCTCAAGTGCACTAGCGCTTTTCCGCGCATCACGTATCTTATCGAAAGTATTGGAACAAAACTACCCAGCTGCTGCAGCGCATGATCTTTCACTCCAATCATTTACTACTCTTGAAAAGGAGTTGAATGAGTGGTCTGAAAACCTGCCAACTCATCTCAAGCTTACTTTTGTACAAGACAAGCCATCAACTGATATTACTGGGAGTCGGTCAGCATTACTGGTATATTTAGAGTCCACAGTATCTTATGATTCAAGCTAATTTGCGATAGTCACTTGCTTTTTACTACATTCGGAGTTTGATTCATCGTCCTGCTGTTGGCTCCACATTAGGCAGCAAATCTTCGCCATCCGTGATATCTCTCGCTGAATCTAGCAAGCATATCATTCAGATAATACAGCTTCTCGAGGAGAGATCCATGTCATTCTCTTTCTGTGTGAATAAGAATGAGATGCTTACTCTTTGTGGATTAAGCCTCCTATACCAAGGTCTCGATCTCAAGCAGGAAGGAAAGCTGATGCAAGACGGTCAACGTTTGGTTGCAGTCGTGATAGGATATCTTGAGAAGGCTGATGCTCCTGGGGCATCTGACTTCAAGAAGCTTGCTGTATCTTTGGAAAATCTAGAGTCTCGGACCAAGACTGTGCCTGCACGAAGCCCTAGCATCATGCCAGCTCCCAAGAGCACAAAATCTACGCCATCACCATCTGTTAGTAAACAACCACTTCGTCCTCAAATGTATCGACACGGAAGCGCTAGCACGAGCGAGACAGATCTTTTGTCTCAACAAGATAAGTTACGGCGTGCGACTCTACCGAACATTGGTGTGAATCGCCTCGACGGTTATTATCATCACGACCGAGCCTCTAGAGACTCCGATTTTTCAGAACGGCCAATGCCAAAACGAGGTTCTGTTCCACAATTACCAGCAGTCTTAAAACGCACAGTGAAGAACGATAAACCTCCAAATCTGAATTACCTTTCTCTCAATAATACTCCCGTATCGTCACAACCACAATCACCGGTTCAATCTCGAGCTCAAAATCCCCCTCACATGTCCCATAACCCCGTTTTCTCAAATAGCTACTCGAGCCCGGCGTTGAATACCAACACAAAAACATCCACACCAACACCAACGGAATGGGAAGTCCTCCTCGGCTCACTAGACGGAGGTCAGAGCAATCTGTACGATGCGATTTATGGAGGTCCAGCTTTGTCACTCACAGACCCGACGACCTCTAATTATGGAGACTGGTCTCCTGACTCTGGTTGGGACATGACTTCTATGACAATGAATGACTTTTCCGGCGCGCCAGGACCCGCACGAAGCGTGCTGAGTTTGAGTGAGGAGAGTTTGAGTTCTGGAGAAGATCTTTCGACGAGCGATTTGGGTATGGGTAGTACGCAACAAGATTTCAGGCACACCATGATGTCGGGCTCGGTATCGAATGGAGAGAGCTATTTATTGGAAAATTTGGAAGGGACTTTTGGTTTGTAACTCTGGCTTGGGAATTGGAGCTTTGGCGTGCTTTCGGCGCTAGTATTTACAAGGAGAGGTTTATTTCGCTGGCTGGGGTGGCAGCGTTGGTTAAAAGGAAAGGGGTGGGGGGTGCAATTGGAGAAGTGAGGCATTTGTTTCTTTCCTGGCCTATTTCTGTCTATTTGCGATACAGTCTATTCGCCAAACATATTGCTTTGGTCCTATAACGGCCTACATATTTATGACAATGTAAATTCATGTCATGTATCTTATTATCTTTACGGATTGAAGGATATTTACACTACAACGATCTACCCTTCCCTAATTCCGCCTCGACGTTTGTAAAAGTCCTACATTACACCCAAGTTTTCAAACACCAGACCAGCAGATTCTCAAAGTAAAAGTAAAAACATGTGAAAATACATCACTCTCTCTGGCAGAGAGCCATCCTAAATATTCTAGGTGGGTAGTTTACCTTTACGTTAGCTCAAACCCCAAATCATGACGTGTGTAACCTAAGTAAGTACTGTAAGGTACAGTACAGAAATATCGCGCCGAAGTGACGACATACAAATTCCGGGGAAAGCTACAGTACTACATCATTCTTTCTTACCCCTCCTCACATAACATCACAAAATCCCAATTTCAACAACATCAAACCAATTCCTATTCCAAAATCCCAATCAATCAAGTTTACAGCGAATACATACCAAAATGCATCCCGTAAGAGTTCGCGCCGGTCGCTTCCTCGTCTCACGCGCAGCTTTTGTGAATAGCTGTATGCGCCGCAGCCGTATCAGCACCATTACACAAAATACACAAAAGCATCCCTTGCGAAGTTTCTTTTCCAGCTCTCGCAATCCAGGTTCTGTTTCTGTTTCGGCGTGGAATAAATTGAGTACGGGTTTCACAAAAGCGGTTTCTCAGGTACCGGCACCAGCACCGGTATTGAGGGAAAGGGTTAGGTTGCCTAATCGTCGGCTTTTGGCGAGGGCGTTTTATCGTGGTGCGGGTACGGGGACGGGGACGAGGGCGTTTAGTGGGTCGGGTGGAGAGAGGGAGAAGGAGGGGAAGGAACATGTTTTGGAGGAGGGGGACAAGGTACGTTAATTCCGTTATGTTGCGTTGCGTTTCGTTGTTCTCAGTCACTCAATGGAAACCGGGAGGTGAATGAATCAGCCGCGAGGGAGATGAAAGGAAAGGAAAAGAAAGGAAAGGAAGGGAAGGGAGGAATGTTAAGATGAGAGATATGCTGATTCATTACAACAGCATAATGTACAGCACGATGCATCTCGGCAGGGGAAGGAGGAGAGGGCAAAGGGGAATGGGAGTCGGGCGACTAGTGAGGGGAGTGGTGGGAGTAATGAGAGGGCTAGGGAGGAGTTTCCTGAGGCGCCGGATACGATTGGGATGCAGGATGAGAGGGGAGGGAAGAATTGAGGGGGAGGGAGATGGGAGGGAGTGGGTATTAGAGATTGAGAAAAGGGGAGATGGCTTTAGGCGTTATAGATTGGAAGGCTGGTTGGTTGTAAGAGATTGAGTTGCTACCTACCTATATCACTTTCGAGCATAATTGTCTTGGAATCTTTGAGAGATTCTGGCCATCGTCGATTTCCGGATATTCTTGAGCGAGTCAATACTCTCTCAATGAATGTTATAAATCCTTCAAGTGCTTTTACATAACATCAAGAGACCTAATGCAAAAAGTCAAATCCTCGACTCTGCTATGTCCAAGGACTTTCCCCTTTTCACTCAACGCCATTTGCTATGCCACCTTATCAAGTTCTCATTAACGCCAAATCCCATATCGTATCTGCATCAAGCTCGACCGACTTTAAAAGAGAGAATCTTGCATAGTTAGCGAAAGTGCATCAAAACATGAGTGGTCAACTCACATCATTCTTGCCAATAGCAACCAAATCATCCTCAGAAACCCTCACGCCCCCTATCCCTTCAACATACGCCAACGGAGCATCGCCAATAATTTTCTTGGCGGCATCCGCGACGGTAGAGTTCTTTTTCACCAGTACACAATCCCTGAAGACAGCATTGGACCCTGATGCACCCGAAGAAAACGAAGAGACGTTCTTAACGGGGAAAACCGGAACCAGACCAAGCAGCTCCGCAGCCCTAGAGAGAACTTGTACCACACCCGTAGATCCTACAACATCCCGAATTTAGTCTCCATTACCCCGCACAAATCGACATGATTGACTTACCAAAACGGTATAACACCATATCCTTCAAGTTCTCTATCCGCGTCTTCAGCTTCTCATCCATCTCCTTCAGCCCGCCGCCCTCCGGATCCCCATCCGCAATAAGATCCTCTCTTGTATCAAGAAACTCGCTGCCTTCTGTATACTTAATAAAGCCCTGCTTTGCCAGTTTCCTCAGGAATACCTCAGAGATAGCAGAGCAGAGCACAATAGATTTCGGATCTTGCATCTTGGCTATCTTGCTGATGTTCTTGTCGGCGTCCGCATGATCGATTTTGTTAAGCGCAATGACGGTAGGGAATTTCTCCTCTGTAAAGGCGTTTACCACTTTATCTATCGTCTCGTCGCTCCAATGTTCCAGCGGCTCTTTCAAAGCCAACTTATCTAACGTACGGGCGATCACGTTGGATGTAGAACCGTATCCCGAGAATTGTCCCTGTAGAGTCTCTACGGCTGTTGCTTTCACAGCTACGTGCCGCCTCTTAATAGACCCCCATTTCCCCATCAGATTCCCTCGTATCCATTGCACGATTTCGGAGCGCAGCCATATGATGTCTTGACTTGGGTCGTAGCCCCGCGTTGCTTTGCCTTCTGCATCTGTTGTGCCGGAGACGTCTACGACATGGACAAGCGCATCGGCGTGTCTTAAATCGTCGAGGAATCTGTTGCCCAGTCCCTTTCCTTCATGTGCACCCGGTACAAGTCCTGCGACGTCTAGAAGTTCAATAGGTACTGAGCGTCGCCCGTCAATGCAGCTGCCATAGTTCGGTTTACATCTATCGGATACGTTGTGGCGTTTGCAGGCGCACTCGATTTGGAGGTAGCCGATGGCACGCTGGGGGTCTATTGTTGTGAAGCTAATAGCAACTCAGTATTCGACTTAAGGATTTGTGGTCTGAGGTGATGTCTTACGGGAAGTTGCCTGGAGGGGTTTCGTGAGCCGAGACCTTGAATTGAGGGGCACGGATTTTACCCACCGACTTTCGAGGTCGCATCAGTCAAACTGTTTAATGTTGTGCTCTTGCCCGAGGAGGGCTTGCCTACTAGGCCTATAAGAGGCTCTCGCGGCATGTTTGGTGTTGTAGAGTGGTTGGAGTATTTTCATTTGGAAGCTTGAGATGTTGCGATTTTTATCGATAAGAGACTGATGTGGGGGTTTTCGGGTGGGTCGGGTTCTTGTACGGCAAAGAGTCATACCACTATATCAGATTGTCAAAACGAATTGAAGTTACCTAAAATAAATAAAAGTCTGCAATAATAACTCAGTTGGAATTCTAGTAGCTTTTGGTGTATTTTGTTATATTGATATTGTTTACAGAAAGTTACCCAGAACTGAAACGACGCTACTTGAGTGAATACTTTTTAGGTAGGCAGGTAGAAAAGAGGCTCTGTATACAGAAACGCCACATTAAGTCTAGAAGGGCCTTTATTAGAAGTTATATTGAGGGGTTGGAGCAAGTACCGACGTAGTGACACCATCATAATAGCGTCGGATAAACATGCCATGCCCATCCCATCCATGCTTAACAAAACCTGTTCCTGAAGTTTCAGCCTTGGATATTGAGGAGCTACCCTGCCAAGCTTTTGGTCTGAACAGGATACAAAGCATGATTTGCCTGGTTGAATCAAGTGACCAGAAAACGAGAATAATTCCCAAAGTCAGTTGATATGCTGATCTTCAAAGCGACACTAATCCAGTATAACTTGCTCGGGAAGCTCGGGAGGCTATTCGGGAGCGGCTTTTTGTGCTTCATACGAGTATATCGACAAGAACGATGATGAACTCGGGATACCGGTATACCGGTGTTCCGGTGTTCCGGTGGTTCGAAATAAAAGTTAGAAGTAGAAGTAAGCCAAGGTGAAGCAGCAATCGAGATTCCCATGACAGAAGAATTGCCACTGATCCTCACGATAACTGTTCAGCCACACTTGACTGCGCCACACCTCGGACGTACTTCAAAAGTAAAAGAATTCGGATGAAGCTTCTGCGAATCATACTGACATACACAGTTATTCAGCATCAAGGCGATGCTGTGAATGGCTTAGCTGGTGAGTCCGAGTACTGTAGCAATTTCCCCAAAATTCATGGGCTGGGCTGCGCTGGGTTCCTGGCTTGTTCTGTTGTGATGACGTAGTAGCTTAGCGTGAATGGAGTGACGGAACGGAAGGTATAAAGAAAACGTAGGGACGCAACCATTTCTTTGTTTCTTTCTTCATACACCAAGCTACCTTTCTTGCTTTACATCAATCCTCAAGACTTCAACTACCAAACATCCAACTAAACCAATTCAAATCCACATACCAGCAAACTCTCAACATGCCTTTCACAGCCTCCGACATCTGCAAGATCCTCTTGGCTATTTTCCTGCCACCCTTGGGAGTCTTCCTTGAGCGCGGTTGCGGAGCAGACTTGCTCATCAACATCCTGTTGACCATCCTGGGTTACATTCCTGGAATTATCCACGCCTTGTATGTACTTTTCTCATCAAGTTGTCTCAGAAAGCCGCAACCACCTCCCCACATGGCGTGCAGGTCGCGATCTGAGACAGTCGTCGATCTCTAAACGGTCACTAACAACTATAATAGGTACATCATCCTGAAGTATTAAACCTCTCCGGCGGGGGCCTCCAACAATCTTCACCTCACAAGAACTTCAACATGACGGAGACCGACCTCCCTTCGTTACCTGATCGCACTCTGATTATGGCGTTACGCGCATCATTATCAATCACCCCACCTGGTTGCTTGGCACCATCGGCTGCTGGACAGGAGCTCTCTGCACATGCACCTGCACCTTGAAAGCGACTAGGCGCTGCTGCACCAGCACAAACAAGGCGTGGTTGGATATGACGATGGATTATTCGAGGGGTTGGGGATTTCCTTGGGCTATGAATTATGTTTGCATTCGATCAGACTGAATGTTTTTCCTTGGTTTTTGGTTTCTGGTTTCAGCATCATGGTTCTTCTTGCCTGTATGTCTACGGACTGCGGCCGTTTCGGAATGGGAAGCATTATACCGGGTAAATTAATAAGGAGTCGAAAGAACCTCGATTTCTTCCAGTAACTTTGTGCTCTCGCTGGTGTGAGTTCTTTTTGCGTGACATTGTGACTTGTTCTGAGATTGGATCGATCAAAAAGTGAGTACAACGTTTGCCGGAGAAGCAAGCATTGACAAATAATTCTAATCCGCATCCGCATCTGTATCCGCGTCATACCTTAGCCGCCAAGCCTTAAGAGCCCCACTACATCAGGTGATATTTCCCCAAGTGGTACTAACGGCCAAGCGACAAACTCTTGGCACCCACAGAAAATTACCTAGAACTTTTCCCTCCAAACTCAAGAAACTTCTCAATCACCAAATCAACTCATCGGCGCAGGATCATATCTCTTTGCGACCCCAAACTCACAATGGCACCATCAACAGTACGTAAATGATCCGCTTTGCTGTTGGCCCGCCTCTTCACTGAGGTTGCGGCGTGAAACAGTAGGCTAAGATTCATTGTGTTTGCAGAAGTCCGGCCCCAAGGGCAAGCAAGCCAAGGTCACCCACAAGGTAAGAACTCCTCCTCCCATACTCCCATCCCTCCCTTGCGACTGGAGTTCGAAATTGGGATACAATTCAGGCAAAGAAGCTAAGACCCAGCAACCAGTTCATCATCAACGCCTCGCAACCCGCCAGCGACAAGATCTTCGACGTCTCCGCCTTTGAGAAGTTCCTCCAGGACAAGATCAAGGTCGATGGCCGTACCGGTAACCTGGGCGATGTTGTAGATATCAAGCAGGTTGGCGATGGGAAGATCGAGGTTGTTGCGCACATCAACTTCTCTGGACGTTACCTCAAGTATTTGTACGTTGTTGCTGCGCTACCCCGAGTCATATACTGTTTCTTTTTTGAACTTTTTTTCGATGGAAAGAATAGAGGCTGATTGAAATGATTCATTGCAGGACAAAGAAGTTCCTCAAGAAGCAACAGCTGAGAGATTGGCTCCGTGTTGTGTCGACTTCCAAGGGTGTCTACGAGCTCCGATTCTTCAACGTTGTTAACGATGAGGCTGATGAGGATGATGAGTAAATGGAGATTGGTTGATGGGTGGATGGGTGGGTGGATATCACGCTAGGAAGATGTCGAGGGTCATATCGCAGTTATAGCTTCTCAATGCTGAATCGCTGTGTCCCTGCCAAATGGATTTTCTTGCCACAGTGATATATTCCGAGGCCTTTTTGTCTCTAATCTCCATATCTAACTGGCCATGTCTTACATCTACCTCATCTACATCCCAACGCCTTATATAATCACCGTCTACATATGTCTCTAAATCCCACGCCAACTCTCAATATATCTCTTTCCTTCTAAAACCCATCAATCTCAACGCCCTTCTCCTTTTCCGACACCAACCTCTCCTGATTCACTTCCACCCACCAAGCATGCGTCGGATCACTACTAACATTCCTCCCCTCCGCATCCATCTCATCCCACGGCTTCGGCGCCAAAATATAATGCACATTCTTAACGCTGTCATCCCTCCAAATCTCACTATGCACCGTGTCCCACCGCAGCGTCTTCAACGCATTATAGATATACGGTAGCGGCACCCAGCACCCCTTGAACAAGTCACTCAGCAGAGATTGGTCCGCGAAATCCATGTCGATGGCCGCGCCCGAGTTCATGTGCGACACGATCAGGTCGTAGACTTCTTGCGACGGGTTCACGACTTGCAGACCGCCGTTCATGAAGCCCAGGGGCCCAACGGCTGGGTCTGGGCCGGTTGTTTGGGCGATTTCGGGGGTGGAGTGCTGGGATGTGAAGGCGCAGTTTGCTGGGATCCTATTCCGAATATCAACATCGGTATTTCATCCCCGCTTCATAGCTACTGTAAAACGAAGAGAAAGAACTTACCAGTCCGCAGGATAATGGTCCTTCTTCAGCGGATTACAAACACACGCATGCCCCGCGGCAAAAACCCTCTTCCCCTTGCCCGCCAGCGCCGGCGCATCGAGCTCCATCTCCATCAGCTCGTCCATGTTCTGCATGACTAGCATATCGCTGTCCAGCTGCACGACCCTGTCGTACTCGACCAGGCTGAACGGCGTCAGCTTCGACCAGCAGTCGTAGAAGCGCGGGTCGGCCGAGTAGTCCTTGCCGGCGGAGGGCAGCAGGTAGGGGACGTGCTGCTTGGGGATGCCGCGCTTGTCGAGCACAGCGTGCCCAGAGGCCGGGAAGGCGTCGGTGTATAAGGCTACGAGGGGGTATGCGGAGCCGTGCTTTTTGAGGGAGTAGTCGAGGGTTAGGAGGCCCGAGAGGTATTTGGTGTTGGTTATTAGAGTCGTCCAGACTACAGCAGGTATCTGTAAGTGGGTGTTCTTGTCTGAAGGGTACATTACAGAACTTACCTTTCTTGGACTCGGTTGCTCTCTTGGATTCTGCCATGATTTGCCGTATGTATATAAGATATGAGTTGATGGGATATTCTATCCAAAAGATGTATATGTGTGTATGTATGTATGAAATGGAAAAAGTACAGAAGAATAAAACACCGAAGTTTAGTCCTACTAGCAGCGCATGTTGGCGGTATCGCCGGTCCGTCCCTTATCAATCAACTCGGAAATAGATGTAGCAAGAAGACGCGTACAATACTTCAAAGTGTTAGAGATATTGAACGACGATGTTTGACGTTTTCTGCGACAACCCCACTGCGGGCTTTGGAGGGGCAGTTTGGAACTGGATTGGGACTGGATTCGGACTTAAATAAAAGTCTTGCAGGGGTGTGACCCCTAACCCGACCCCTACTGTGCTTGTAACCCCTGGCTGATCATCTCCTATTATCGGACGCACATGAATAATCAGACGAGAGGTCCACCAAGTCAAACCGTCATCAATTCACTTGGCAGCTTGGCTTGACTTGATTTCAAACTTCGTCTGAGCTTGGAAATACTCCGTAAGCAAGCATTTTCCTTGAGAAGCTCAAACAAAAGGTGATAAGAAGATTAATCTTCATGTCCGCAATCTCGGTACTGTATCAGTGTCTTGAGTGAGTGTGTGTCTGTACGGACTGTGACTGGCATATGTCTACGACGGGGAAACATGCGGTTGCCGTTTCGAGGACGACCAGGGAGCCCGAGAATATAGATGTGGGAATGGAGAAGAATGAGGGTGGTAAGAATTATAGGGGCTTTGTAGCTGGTGTTTTCTCAGGAGTTGCAAAGCTAAGTGGTGAGTACCTACCTAGTACCCCTCTTGACTTTATTTACTATTACTATCCTCCCATCCTCCTATCCACTGTACTTCCAGAATTGCCAATTGCTATACAACGTTTCCCCCTTTCTCTCTCATACCTACAATATACTAACATCACCCCCAGTCGGCCACCCCTTCGACACCATCAAAGTCCGCCTCCAAACCTCCGACACAACCCGCT
Source organism: Lachnellula arida (assembly GCA_007821475.1). Classification (NCBI taxonomy): domain Eukaryota; kingdom Fungi; phylum Ascomycota; class Leotiomycetes; order Helotiales; family Lachnaceae; genus Lachnellula; species Lachnellula arida. The sequence continues at coordinate 48,479 of QGMF01000221.1, forward strand.
TCTCAGGCCCCCTCCAATGCCTCCTCTCCACCATCCGCAACGAAGGCGTCCGCGGCCTATACAAAGGCGCCACACCCCCCCTCGTCGGCTGGATGTTCATGGACAGCATCATGCTCGGCTCCCTAACATTCTACCGCACCCTCCTGCACCGCACGCTCTTCGCCCCACCGCAAATAATGGCCGGCTCCCCTCCCGCGACCCCTCCCTCCCAGTCCGCAACCTGCCCACCA